>MDKI01161423.1:0-27282 GCA_005239505.1 Nicotiana paniculata
CCAAATAAACAGTAATTAGAAAACTTTAATACCAACCTAGGTGACTTGTTTAAAGGAAACACAGGGGAGGGGTACCGGTCGACTATAACAGCTCTGGCCGGATTCCGGTGGCTTCAAATTGAATCGAACTCACGTGACTCACTTGCTCTTGTGAAGAGCAAGTGACTCACGTAAGTCTTATCCAACAAGGTCTTCTGAATCGGCAGGGACGAGTTTTTTAAGGTTTTGAACTTTTTAGATCTGAAAATACTCTTTTTTGGTGAGGTTTTTGGTGAAAGTAATGGTGAGACAGGGTTTAGGGGAAGGAGAGGACTATCTGTTGAAGTTTTGGTGTTATTTGGTTGAGCTCCGCCGCCGGTAGGCGAATTCTGGCCGGCGGAGCAAGGCGGCTAGGGTTTGGATTGGTGAGAGAGACGGGAGAGTGGGGTGAGTTCTGAGGGGGTAAGGGGCTCGTTAGGACATATATATAGGGAATGGGATGACCAGTTCCGGACCGTTGGATCAAAGTGATCCAACGGCTGAGATGAGAGGGGATTAATACGGGGTCGTTTTGGGTAGTGCGAAGGCTGGCCGGACTGGGCTCACTTGGGCTGGGGTTGTACAGTTACTTTTGGGCCTGGGCAAATTAGCCCAGGTCCGATTTTAATACTCTAGGGGCAATTAAACCTAAATTAATTTAATTAACACTAATTCTAATCAAATTCATAAATAAAAAAATATGATAATTAATTCTAACCTTATTTTTGTCCAAATTATAAAGTGATCAAGAATGAAATAATTAATTTAATACTCAAATCCATAAGTCGTTAGATAAATGACTAAATCGATTATTAAACCATTAGCTCGCATTATGTTAATTAACCGTATTTTCGTCATCAACTAATTAAATCAATTATTAAATAGCATACTAATTAGCTTCTAATTATATTTTTTATCTAATTGAAAAAGAAAAATTTAGTTAACGAGTAAAAGAAAGAAGTTGAATTGTCAATTAACACGGGCAATTATTTGAAGGATAAATTTTATAATTTTCTAAAGATGATTAAGGTTATGCACCTAATTATGCATTCTTTTAGTTAATTATCAATTTTATAGGATGAATTATGATTATGTAATGCCAAAATGATTCACAATTAATCACTAAAATAAAAAAAAAATATTAATTGTAAAATTAATTTATTGTATCGAATTTGTGGGATCATATGGTGGGGTAAAAATCACATGCTCACAATTGCCGAGTGAAAATGCTGTAGTCTTGTGAGTCTGAATTGCTTATCTCAATTGTGCCAAAGTTGGATCCCTGAATTGCTTTCCCTTGACTTCTTCTACAAGCGAAGACTCCGCTCCATTATGCACCACGACATTCCCTTCATTTGAGGCTGAAAGACATACCCCAAGATTGGCCAACTTATAAACATCCAGCGCCAAAGGCCTCTGACCTACTTCCAAATGAGCCAAGCTACCCATGGATTTCTGACTAAGAGCGTCGGCTACCACATTCGCCTTTCCTGGATGGTAAAAAATATTCATGTCATAATCCTTCAGCAATTCTAACCACCTCTGCTGCCCTAAGTTCAACTCCTTCTGTTTGAATAAGTATCGAAGACTCTTTGGCCTGTGAACACGCCCACATGGACCCGATAAAGATAATGCCACCAGGTCTTCAGTGCAAACACAACCTCCGCGAGCTCCAAATCATGCGTAGGGTAATTCTTTTCGTGATTCTTGAGATGCCTAGAAGCATATGCTATTACCTTACCCATTGAATCAATACACACCCCAAACCAACCCTTGAAGCATCACAATACACCACAAACCCTTCTGAACCTTCTGGCAAGGTCAACACTGGTGCCAAAGTCAATCTTGATTTCAATTCTTGAAAACACTTTTCGCAAGCATCGGACCACTGAAACATAACCGCTTTATACGTCATCTTAGTCAATGGGGAGGCAAGGGTAGAGAATCCCTCCATGAACCTCCGATAATGTCCAGCCAGACCCAATAAACTGAGAATCTCTGTCGGGGTCGCTGGTCTAGGCCAATCCTTTACCGCTGCAATCTTTTGGGGATCAACCTGAATCCTTTCGCTGGAAACAACATGGCCCAAAAAGGTGACTGATTCTACCCAAAACTCACATTTTTAAAACTTTGCATACAACTGCTGCTGATGAAAAGTCTGCAGAACTGCCCTGAGGTGTTAGCATGATCTTCCTGACTTCGCGAATAAACAAGGATATCGCCAATGAATATAATCACAAAGGAGTAAGCAACAATTTGAAAACCCGACTCATAAGATCCATAAAAGATGTTGGGGTGTTGGTTAGCCCAAAAGACATTACCAGAAATTCAAAGTGCCCATACCGAGTCCTGAAGGAAGTCTTAGGAATATCCTGCTCCCTGATCTTTAACTTGTGATACCTGGACCGCAAATAAATCTTTGGGAAGAACTTAGCGCCTTGCAATTGGTCAAACAAATCATCTATCCGAGGCAATGGGTATTTGTTTTTTAGGGTGACCTTCATGAGCTGCCGATAGCTAATACACATCCGAAGCGATCCGTCTTTCTTTCTGAAAAAAATAACCGGTGAGCCCCAAGGCGACACACTTGGCCGAATGACACCTTTTTCTAATAGATCTTTCAATTGTTCTGTTAACACTCTCAATTCTGTTGGCGCCATTCGGTAGGGTAGAATAGATATTGGCTAAGTATCTGGAAATACATAAATCCCGAAATTGATCTCTCTGTTTGCTTAAATCCCAGGAAGCTCGTCTGAAAATACTTCAAGAAATTCATACACAACAGGCATAGATTCGGGAGCAGGCACCTCTGAAGTGGTGTCCGCAACCCAGACCAGATGGTAGATGCACCCTTTTCTGATCATCTTTGAGGCCTTAAGGTATGAAATAAGCCTATCCCTTGGAAAACATTATTCCCCTTCCATTCAATAGCTGGTTCCTTAGGAAACTCGAGCCTCATAATTCTGGTTCGGCTGTCGAGTTTAGCAAAGCACGAATAGAGCCAATCCATCCCCATAATTACATCAAAATCTACCATTTCTAACTCAATAAGATCGTCCGTGGTATCCCAAGCATGCACCGCGACCACACAATTTCTATAGACCAGCACGACAGTAATAGAATCAACAACCGGAGTCGGCACTGAGAACGACTCATGAAGCTGTTCGGGTTCTATCCCAAAACTTGAAGCAATAAATGGAGTAACATATGACAATGGAGATCCGGGATCAATAAGACCATAAACATCATGTGACTGAACATTCAGAATACGTGTGACAACATATAGAGAAGCCTCCGCACTCTGGCGACCACACGACAGTCTCACTGAACATGGCCCCTCACTCCATAACTATAGCATACCGGGATATCCATGTAACAAGGCTCAGAATGAAACCTCCTACACGTAGGGCATGGGTCCCTCCGCTAGTGCTGGAACCTCCCACCTGAACGACCTGATGGATGGAATCTCCTACTATCTGAACCTGGTCCAAAGCGACCTCCCTGCTAATAACTGTGCCTTGATGGCGGCGTACTTTCTGAGGATTGAGCATATGACCGAGATGGCCCTGATGACCCTCTCCAAAGGGCTGATCTCCTCTTCTAACTGAACTCCCAGTAGTTGCTCGCTGACCGAGACCTACTACAACTCTCCCTCTCCATTCTTATCTTTAATTTCTGAGCCTCCGTAGCCTGGGAAAATCCCATAATCTTCCCATATTTCATATCTGAATGCAGAGCAGCTGTAGCAGCTTCATTAATAACCAAGGGACCAAGGCCAAGAACAAACTGACGAACTCTAGCCTCCATAGTAGACACCATGCGAACAACATACTTCGACAAGCGCACGAACTCCATATGATACTCCCACACACTCATGTTTCCCTACTTAAGGTCCTCAAATTCTGTAGCACGGGCTGCCATTATCTAGGCAGGCAAGAAATGACCCTTAAAGGCATCCACAAACTCCTCACACCTCGCCGGAGGGATCCCCTATCCACGGGTATTCTTCCACATTTCAAACCACGAATATGCCGCTCCCTTCAGGCGATAGGAAGAAAACTCAACCCCCCTGTCTCGGTAGCCCTCATAACTCGGAGGGTCTTGTATATCACATCAATGAACTCATGAGGATCAGCCTCAGAGTCGGTGCACATGCACCTTGGAGGGGATAACCGCAGGAACTGGTTGACTCTGGAACCTGAAGAATCCCCTCGCTAGAGGACGTAGGAGTAACATCTGATCTTTGGGCCTGGGAGGCCACTAGCTGAGTTACCATCTAGATAGCTCCCCTGAGGTCCCCATCAAAAATACCGAGACCGATAGCTGGAGATGGAGGTGTGTCAGGAATATCAGCGGGAAGGATTTCAGCACCCCCGCTGGAGTAGGAATAAGAATAGCCTTGCCTGGAGTGGAGGATTTAGGCTGATTTATGGTCGGGGAATCATTCGCACCCGCACCATCAGCTAGAGAATTGATGACCACTCCTACGGTGGCATTGGCCTCCAGGCAGAGTCGGGCCTTCTTGTTGGGTGCCATTTACTGAAAATTGGAACAATGTACGAATTAGAGATAGACAACCTCACCTTCCACCATATCGCACGATACAGAATAACAATAAAGGGTATTTTCCTAAATGTCCATGCAGCCCCTTAATTATAGATGTGGTCGACAACACACAGATAAAAAGGGCTCTACTAGACACGGCTCCGAGACATCCTAGGAAACTTTTAAAACCTAAGGGCTCTACTAGACCTGGCGCCTAATCGGGTGAACCCGATCAAGCGGACCTGGATTGCCTGTCCTACCCAACGCATTACCCCGTGTTCATAATATACAATATTCCATAGGAAGTAGCAAATTAAAGATTGAGCATGGATTTAAAACTTAAGTTCATTTCTTATTTAACATTTTAATAGTTGATAATCCAAAAAAAAATACAAGTTACATACAACATTTCCAATGCGATTCACGATCACGAGTGAATACAACTGGCTCCCAAAATATACATATATACTACCCTCCTCGTGTCTACGGAGCCTCTAAGAGTACTAGGAATTTACATAGACTTGCCGGTAATAAGGCCATGACATACTTTTTACAACATAACCAAAAGAGAATGATATAGTCCACACACTACCCCGAGAGGAAATGGGGCTCACCACAACTGCTGAAGAGATGAAGAGGAGGCACCATTAATGGCGGGCTGAGCTACCTGCTATAGAGCCACCTGTATCCTTATAAAAGATGTAGAGCCCCCGACAAAAGGGACGTTAGTACCATGGAATAGTACTAATATGTATGAACAAGCTTTACTCCAAGTAAAATCAAACAATACACAGATAGGGGTCACTCAAAGAAACCAAACAAATACTACACAGAGATACGAAAAACACAAATGAGAGTTCCACAATTTCTTATTTGAATTGCTCTCCCGTTGCGGCCCGCAACCCGATCCCACCATACAATTCTGTTGCGGCGTGAACCCCGATCCCACCTTAATATTCTGTTTCGGCGTGCAACCCGATACCACCTTATAATTCCGTTATGGCGTGCAACCCGATCCCACCATACAATCACATTACACCCTTATTACTTTTGTTGCTGCGTGCAACCCGATTCCACCTTACAATCACATTTGGTAGCAACATCAACCAATCAATTTAATCACGAGGATTTTCATCATCAAGAATATACATTCGTAACAACTAAACAACCATGTGAAATCGAGGCCATATTCATCTTTACCAAACAGTGAGTCATATAAGGCATACCATCAACATATAGTTCAATTGGATAAATCCACATTTCCTTTCCATTATTTTCCACACTGCATTTAGCACTTAGACACATTAAACAATTTGATTTGTTATCAATTTCTTTCATTTTGCAGCACATCCTCTCGTACTGATGTTTCAACATTTAACGAGCTTTGTACAAGATAGAATAAGCACAAGAAATCACCTTTTCACAATCTTATATAGCATGGTGGCATGGAAATCAACTAGGTCAATCAGAGAATAAGATCTTACGCCTCAACACATTAGAACAATCTATTCACATATGCATAAGCCAAAAACACATACCGAATGCTCGGACGCTAACAAGGTGACTCTATGAAGATTAAAGTTACCATACATACCTCGAGCCGAAATTTCCCCTTTTATATCTATTTTCAACCCACCGAACCTTCTATCACCTCCAATCTAATTTACAAGATGCCATGTTTAGACTTAGAATTAGAAGTCACGAACTCATTTGGGTATTTTTATCAAACACTATGTGATCCCTTGGATTAGCTAGTCCCTTTTTAGTGAAAGATTGCCCTAGCTTACTTCCCTTTGCTAAACTATAGAAGATTATTCACATGCATTCATGGTTTTAGCTTTTATCATCAAGAACCAATTCATGCATGTTCCATTTGAAATGAAAACCTGAGAATTTGTGAAAATAGGGAGATGACTTACCTCTTATGGTGAAAAAGATGACGACCACTCGATTATTTCCAGGCCTGAGTAGAGACGGGGGACTAATTTGAGGAAGATGAGGACTTCTCTCACTAGAACCCACTCTCACTTCTCTCTATTTTAACCAGATAGCCTTTAAAAATGAAGGCGATAGGTGTTTTACAAAGCTGGGGGTCGGGTTTTATAAGTAGAAATTAGAAGCCCCGAAGCAGGTACGCTGTCAGGAATGCGATCGCATTCCTATTATGCGATTTTGGAATTAGGAGTGCATTCCTAGATGATTTTGGAATTAGGAGTGTGTTCGGAATGTGGTTTTGAAGGTCGGAGTATAATTAGGCTTGAAATGGTGAAATTGAGTTTTTGGCGGTTTTCGGTCGACAGTGAAAAATAGGCTATCGGGATCAGAATAGAATTCCGGAAGTGGAAGCATGTTCATAGTGTCATTTTGGATGGTTTCGGCATCTTCGGCGAAATGTAGAAGTTTCAAAGTTCATAGGCTTGAATCCGAGGTGAATTTGGTGTTCTTGTGTTGTTTTGGTGTTTCGAAGGCTCAACTAAGTTTAAATGGTGTTATGGAGTGTGTTGGCATGTTTGGTTGAGGTCCCGAGGGACTCTGGTGTGTTTTATGAGGTTAACGGACCTAGTTTGGATGTTTGAAAGTTGTAGAATTTTAGCTGGTGTTTCTTCTGGTTTTCTTCTACGTGATCGCATGGGTGAGTTCGCGTTCGCGTAGGCTTAGCAGGGGTGGAGTCAAGGTTGTTCTATGCGATCAAAGTAAATCGATCACAATCATTGTCATGTGGGAAGTGATTCTTCGCGGACGCATGGCCAGTGCCGCGTTCGTGTAGGGCATTCGAGTTGTAGCGGAGTGAAGGCATTTTTGTCTACGCGATCGTGTGAGTTAGATTGCGATCGCGTAGGGTCGTGTGCTTGTTAATTGCAAATCTGAGGGGGGTACACTTGGAGGTAAGATTTTTGACTTCATAAATCATTCTATATTGTTTTCTAAGTAATTAAACTTGAAACTAGTTGGGTTTAAACCCAAAATTGGGGAAATTAGGGCATGAGAAATTGAGGCTTAATTGAGAAATTGAGGGCTCAATTGTAGTAGGATTTAGATGCGTTTTATATGTATAGACTCAGGAAAGGATGGGGATTCTTGTGATGCGATTCTTTTCAGAATTCCGAGAAGTGGCCCCGGGGGTCGGCTTTTGCCAATTTCGGGATTTGTGCCAATTGTGATAAATTTTGTAAGGGTTTCGTCTTCCTAGTATTTTTTGATGTTATTAATCTTATTATGATAGACTCGGAGAATTTGGGGGCCGATTTGAGGGGCAAGACCATCGTGGACTAGTTTTCGGGCCGGTTAGAGGTATGTAATGATTGTAACTCTAGACGTGAGGGTATGAAACCCCGATATTTAACTTTGTTTTGGTAAGTAATGAGGTGACGAGCGTGTGGGTGTGCAGCAGTAGGGATTGTGACTTGGTTCGTCCCGCGGCGACTATTATGCCGCATATTCGATTTGAAATCATGAGATGTCCTGTATGTTTTAGGTTTATATTACATTATGGGAAGTATGACATGTTTGGGGCCTTTTTTTGATCTGTTTAGACCCCCAGGGTTATTTTTACACTATTCTCACACTATGTTTGATAGAAAATTGTGAACTCAGTCATGTTTATTACATGTTGCTTTTTCACAGTTATCCCAATGTGTTAGAGAGACTAATCGGTGACGTTAGTAAAAAGACACGTCTGAATTGACTTGTCTTGAAGAAAGAAAAGGGGGGGGGGGGGAATGGGGAAAGTAATTAATGAATTACCAGGACAAATCTTTAAGTCGGGCGGGAATATATGCAATGATAGAATTAATGCAACAGAATATATTATGCTGAAAAATAAATGAGAACTTAATGAGGATTTGAAATAATACCAAGAGCATTCCTTAGTGTACCAAACCTATCTTCAAGCAAGGATATTGTAAAAATATCTGGCAGTTACTTCACCATTCTAATACAAAAAAATTAAATATCTCCTTTTAGCACATAATCTCTACTAAAATGATACTTTATATTTATGTGTTTTGCCCTAGAATGATGTTGTAAAGACTAGACCGGTCATTTTCAGTATTCGAGACCCGTTCTCCTATTTGATGCTCCCTATATGTGTATTTGTTGTTATGTGACTTGGGGTGATGGTTGGTTTGGCTTCAGAAATGTGTTGGACTGAACTGGAAAACTTAGTTCTATGATTGGAAGCTTAGGTTTTAAGAGTTGACCAAGGGTTTGGAATTCATGATCGCGTAGGCTAGTGAGATTTTGTGCATTGCATTCGTAGGCTAGGTGCCGCATTCGCGGGGGGTTAATTTTGGCAGAGGATTTTTGTGCTTTGAAAATGCGAGGCTTGGGTCGCGTTTGTTAAGGGTATCACTGGGTAGAATTTTAAAAACTTGTATTTCGGGACATAGACCCATTATTACATATTCTAAGCCCTAGACTTGAAGATAACTTATTTTTGAAGGTGTTTTTCACATAAAGCAAGAGGGGTAAGTGATTTCCACTAGATTCTAACATTATATCTTGTTTTCCCATGAATTATTACATATAAATTATGGGATTTAAATGTAAAATTTGGGTATTTTAACTATATTTTTGGAGAGTGAAAAATGGAGATCTGAACCCCAATCCGTAGCAGGATTTAAACGAAAGTGGTCTATTTGGACTCGTATTTGAATGGGTAATGGGGATTTTTGAGTTTTGTTAGGCTCTGGGATGCAGGCTAGGGTTGACTTTTTGCAATTTGATAAAGATTGGAGCTTTTTTTTACTTGAAATCAACTTCTATATTCGTGTTTGATGTTATTGGCTTGTTTTTTACTAGATTCGAGCCGTTTGGAGGTCGATTCACATGGGAAGGGCTTTTTGAAGTATTGAATCACGCGTTTTAAGGTACATAACATGTCTAAACTTAGTTTGATGGTAATTTCACCATTGACTATTTTGGGATATGTTGGGGGTGATGTATGTGCTAGGTGACGAGAGTATATGTGTACACCGGGTTATTCATAATCCGGGTAGACCTTAGGCTATTATGTGCCTTGTGATGCTATCACGCCTCGTTGTAACCATGTTTTATCTACTTGTATGACTACTTGAACTATTATTCATGCTAGAAATCATGTCTGTTTGAGATATAATAGGGTTATTCTTGCTATATTAAGTTCTTGTCCTTTATTATGGTCATACTCTCAGCCATGATATTACGCCCACATACTATATCTCTGTCTCTATGAATTTGTATATGTTATCTATCATGACCCATATTCCTACATAGGAGTAGTAATGGAACCTATTTTATAAAGCTAGGCCGTCACAACCGAAACCAATGGCTTACAACGTGCACCCCATGCTTACCCAATCGATTACCAACGTAACATATCTTTCTTATCACACAATCATGGGTAAATGGGCCAGAAGGGTCGACTTGAGATAACCATAGTTAAAAATAAGAGAATACTAAATATAGGATGACCCATAATGATATAGAAACTTATACATGTGACATATGGGTCTATAAGGCCGACATGAACATTTGTAAGCTCAAAAATAGGCCGAAAAGGCCATACAAGTATCCATACACATGACATATGTGTATAAGCCTCTAAGAGTACATAAACGTTAAAAAGGTCGGGACAAGCCCTAACATACCAATTAATACATGTCCAAAGCATACTAACCAACTAAGCAACTTCGGGGAAAGTGAAGTGAACCAACACCATCCACTAGACTTATAGACTACTAGGAGGACTATCAACCCGTCTTTAAGGACCTGCAGGCATGAAACACAACATCCCTAGGAAAAAGGGACATCTGTACAAATAAAGTACCGAGTATGTAAGGAATGAAAAGTAGTATATAAAAGACATGAAAGAAATATGAAGTAAAATACTCAACATGTAAGTCTGAGTAGTGATGTGAATCATAAAACATTTATAATGTCTTTCATATGCATGTAATGTCATATCATGCATAGGTATATGCGTACATAATATCATCAAGCCTCTTAAGGCATCCCACCATATCATCTCAGCCTTTGTGGGGAAAATTATCAAAATATACCAACTGATCACGTGGTGGTGCTCATATAACGCCATAACCTTTCCATATACCCCATTTACATATACTACATGTGTATATAACACCATTTGGTCATGGGTCAATATAAATGTACTGTAATGACTCGGTCGGTCGTTTCGAGTATTTTAGCCCCATTTTCCTTATTTAAGCTTTATCATATGTTGCTTAGCCTATTTATGTTGTGTTGGATTTGTTGGTTCGGGTTCAGAGTGGTCGTGGTGAGAACTAAGACACTTAGTCTCTTAAATTGGCTTAATAGTTGGAAAAGTCAACTTAGAGTTGACTTATTGGTAAACGACCTCGGAATGTAGATTTTATGGTTCGGATATCTTTGGTAGGTGCTTTTGGAATTAGGAGTGTGTTCGGAATGTGGTTTTGAAGGTCGGAGTATAATTAGGCTTGAAATGGCGAAGTTGAGTTTTTGGCGGTTTCCGGTCGGCAGTGGAAAATAGGCTATCGGGATCAGAATAGAATTCCGGAAGTGGAAGCATGTTCGTAGTGTCATTTTGGATGGTTTCGGCATCTTTGGCGAAATGTAGAAGTTTTAAAGTTCATAGGCTTGAATCCGAGATGAATTTGGTGTTCTTGTGTTGTTTTGGGGTTTCGAAGGCTCAACTAAGTTTAAATGGTGTTATGGAGTGTGTTGGCATGTTTGGTTGAGATCCCGAGGGACTCTGGTGTGTTTTATGAGGTTAACGGACCTAGTTTGGATGTTTGAAAGTTGTAGAATTTTAGCTGGTGTTTCTTCTGGTTTTCTTCTACGTGATCGCATGGGTGAGTTCGCGTTCGCGTAGGCTTAGCAGGGGTGGAGTCAAGGTTGTTCTATGTGATCAAAGTAAATCAATCACAATCATTATCATGTGGGAAGTGATTTTTCGCGGACGCATGGCCAGTGCCGCGTTCGTGTAGGGCATTCGAGTTGTAGTGGAGTGAAGGCATTTTTGTCTACACGATCGTGTGAGTTGGATTGCGATCGCGTAGGGTCGTGTGCTTGTTAATTGCAAATCTGAGGGGGGTACACTTAGAGGTAAGATTTTTGACTTCATAAATCGATTCTATATTGTTTTCTAAGTAATTAAACCTGAAATTAGTTGGGTTTAAACCAAAAATTAGGGAAATTAGGGCATGAAAAATTGAGGCTTAATTGAGAAATTGAGGGCTCAATTGTAGTCGGATTTCGATGCACTTTATATGTATAGACTCAGTAAAGGATGGGGATTCTTGTGATGTGATTGTTTTCAGAATTCCGAGAAGTGGCCCCAGGGGTCGGCTTTTGCCATTTTCGGGATTTTTACCAATTGTGATAAATTTTAAAGGGTTTCGTCTTCCTAGCATATTTTGATGTTATTAATCTGATTATGATAGACTTGGAGAATTTGGGAGCCGATTTGAGGGGCAAGACCATCGTGGACTAGTTTTCGGGCCGGTTTGAGGTATGTAATGATTGTATCTCTAGTCGTGAGGGTATGAAACCCTGATATTTAACTTTGTTTTGGTAAGTAATGAGGTGACGAGCGTGTGGGTGTGCAGTGATAGGGATTGTGACTTGGTTCGTCCCGTGGCGACTATTATGCCGCATATTTTATTTGAAATCATGAGATGTCATGTATGTTTTAGGTTTATATTACATTATGGAAAGTATGACACGTTTGGGGCCTTGTTTTGATCTGTTTAGACCCCCCGGGGTATTTTTACACTATTCTCACACTATTTTTGATAGAAAATTGTGAACTCAGTCATGTTTATTACATGTTGCTTTTTCACAGTTATCCCAATGTGTTAGAATACCGTGAGGTCGGGGGAGGCATTCAGAATCCATCTGCCTGGACACCTGAGCAGGTTACTCAGGGTCTTCAGACACTGGGGGCAGTTCTAGCCCAGCCGGTTGCTCCAGTTTAGGACTTCTTGGTTCCAGATATGCCAGATGATGAGTACCGTAGGATGGAGAGATTCAGTAGACTTCAGCCTCTGCCATTCAGTGGTGTTGAGGGCGAGGATGACAAGGGTTTTCTGGACAAGTGTTAGAGGATTCTTCATACCGTAGGAATATTGGAGACCAATGGGGTCTCGTTTGCTACTTTACAATTTTCTTGGGCTGCTTTTACTTAGTGGGAGTCTTTCGAGAGGCATATGCCTGTTGGTGTAGCACCCCTCACCTGGCAGCAGTTCTCCACTATATTCTTGGAGAAGTATGTTTCCTAGTCTCACAGGGAGGAACAACGCACGCAATTTGAGCAACTGCATCAGGGGGAGCTATCAGTGACGCGGTATGAGATGCGGTTTTCATAGTTGGCTCGTCATACCACAGAATTGGACCCTGTTGATTGGGAGAGGATTAGGAGGTTCGTGGATAGCCTAATTTATCAGCTCCACCTTTTGATGACTCGGGAGAGGGTATTAGGTGCTACCTTCAAGCAGGTTATTGATATTGCTCGAGATATTGAGTCTGTTCGCCGCTAGGGGCGAGAGGAGAGGGAGCTCAAGAGGCCTCGTGGATCTGGTAGTTCTAGTGGTTCTCCTTACATAGGACAGTTTCAGCATGGTAGAGGTCGTTCATTTAGGCCTCATCAGCCAATCCGCCCAGCCTATAGTGGTGCATCTTCGGGGCATGGTCCCCGCAGCTCTCAGCCGGACCGCTCTTCATTCAATTCCCTTCCAGCCCAGAGTGCACCTCGAGCACCATCAATTTAGGGTTCCTCTATGCATGGTTCTACTAGTGGACATTTTGGTTCCAGGTTTTCCTTCCAGTCATCACCTCCAGTTCCAGGGAGTTGTTATGAGTGCGGAGAGTTTGTGCATATGACGAGGCAGTGCCCTCACCTTCTTGGAGGTCCATCTTTGTTGAGGAGCCAACCTTCGACTTTAACACCAGTTACCTCGCCACCTACCCAGGTAGCTAGGGCTGGTAGTTAGTCAGCTAGAGGCCACCGTAGAGGGGGAGGTCGTGCAGGTGGAGGCCAAGCTCGTATCTATGCACTTCCAACCAAGACAGATGTTATGGCCTGCGACGCAGTGATCACAGGCATTGTCTCAGTCTGTCGCCCATATGCTTTTGCTTTATTTTACCATAGTTCTACATATTCCTATGTTTCATCATATTTTACCCATTTTTTGGATATGCCCTGTAAGTCTCTAGATGTATCGGTTCATCTGTCGACTCCGGTGGGCGATATTATTGTGGACCGTGTGCATCGGTCGAGTGTGATATCTATTGGGGGTCTGGAGACTCGAGTGGACCCATTGTTACTTAGCATGGTTAATTTTGATGTGATATTGGGCATGGATTGGCTATCTCCGTGTCATGATGTTCTTGATTGTCACGCTAAGACCGTGACCTTCGCTATGCTAGGATTTTCGAGGGTTGAGTGGAGAGATTCTATTGAGTATGTGCCTAGTAGGGTGACTGCCTACCTGAAGGCCCAGCGTATGATGGATAAGGGGTGTTTGTCGCATTTTTCTTTTTTGAGGGATATCAGTGGTGAGACTCCCGCTATTAATTCGATACCCGTGGTCCGTAATTTTCCGGACGTGTTTCCTACAGACCTGCCAGGAATGCCACCTGATAGGGACATTGATTTTTGTATTGACCTTGTACCAGACACTCAGCCTATTTCTATTACACCTTATCGTATAGCACCAGCGAAGTTGAAGGAATTAAAGGAGCAGCTTCAGGAACACCTAGATAAGGGGTTCATTAGGCCTAGTGTGTCGTCTTGGGGTGCATCGATGTTGTTTGTGAAGAAGAAGGATGGCTCTATGCGTATGTGTATTGATTATCGGCAGCTGAACAAGGTTATGGTGAAGAATCGGTATCCCTTGCCACGTATTGATGACTTGTTTGATCAACTTCAGGGTGCCAGGTTATTTTCAAAGATTGACTTGCGTTTTGGCTATCATCAGTTGAAGATTCGGGGGCCCGACATCCGGAAGACTGACTTCAGGACTAGATATGGTCATTATGAGTTTCTAGTTATGTCATTCGGGCTGACCAATGCCCCAGCGGCCTTTATGCACTTGATGCACAGCCTTTTCCGGCCTTATCTTGACTCTTTCATCATCGTGTTTATTGATAATATATTGGTATATTCCCGATCTCGGGAGGATCATGAGCAACATTTGAGGACAGTGCTTCAGACTCTATGGAAGAAGAGGTTGTAATAAAAAATTTCAAAGTGTGAGTTCTGGCTTGATTCAGTAGCTTTCTTGGGGCACGTGGTGTCCAATTAGGGTATTCAGGCTGATCTGAAGAAGATAGAGACGATGCAGAGCTAGCCTAGACCGTCATCAGGTACCGAGATTTGCAGTTTCCTAGGTTTGGCAGGGTACTATCGCTGTTTTGTAGAGGGATTCTCATCGATTGAAGCACCTATGACCATACTAACCCAGAAGGGTGCTCCATCCAGGTGGACAGGGGAGTGTCAGGAGAGCTTTCAGAAGCTCAAGTCAGCTTTGACTACAACTCCAGTGTTGGTTTTGCATACGGGTTCAGGTTCTTATACAGTTTATTGTGATGCCTCGAGAGTTGGCCTTGGAGCAGTATTGATACAAGATTGTATGGTGATCGCCTACGCGTCCAGACATTTGAAGGTGCACGAGAAGAATTATCTAGTGCACGATCTTGAGCTTGCAGCCATTGTCCACACCTTGACGATTTGGCGCTATTATTTGTATGGAGTACATTGTGAGAATTTCACTGATCACCGTAGTTTGCAGCATCTACTTAAGCAGAAGGATCTGAATTTGCGTCAGAGGAGATGGTTGGAGCTTCTCAAGGATTATGACCTCACTATTATATTTCATTCGGGGAAGGCCAATGTAGTGACCGACGCCCTGATTCATAGAGTAGAGAGTTTGGAGAGTCTAGCCTATCTACTAGCACCAGAGCGACCTTTAGTACTTGATGTTCAAGAATTAGCGAGTCAGTTGGTGAGATTGGATCTTTCAGGGCCCCCACGAGTATTGGCTTTTGTATCCTCCAGGTTTTCTCTTAATGATCAGATAAGAGCACGCCAGTATGAATATCCACACTTGCTCTTTCTTCAGGACAGGGTCCGTTGAGGTGATTCTAGGGATGTGGTTATTGGTGATCATGGGGTCATGAGGATATAAGGCCGGATTTGCGTGCCCAATGTGAATAGGCTCTGAGGGTTGATTCTAGAAAAAGGCCCATAGTTCGCGGTTTTTAATCCATCCGGGTGCAGCGAAGATGTATCAGGATATGAGACAGCATTATTGGTGGTGGTGGATGAAGATGGATATTTTTTAGTACATGGCTCGATGTCTCAACTGTCATCACGTGAAGTATGAGCACTAGAGACTAGGTGGATTGCTTCAGAGATTAGGTATTATGGAGTGGAAGTGGGAGCGGATCCACATGGACTTTGTGGTTGGGCTTCCACTTGTCCGCGCACTTTATTCATGTTGGTACTACTTATTCTTTGGAGCGGTTAGCTTATATTTATACTAGGGAGATTGTCTGATGGCATTGGGTTCCAGTTTCTATCATTTCCGACAGAGGTACTCAGTTCACATCTCAGTTTTGGAGGGTCGTGCTTAGAGAATTAGGTACTCAGGTAGAGTTGAGCACAGCGTTTCATCCTCAGACCGACGGGCAGTCAGAGCATACTATTCATATTTCGGAGGTTCATGGGACCAATTTCTGCCACTAGCGGAGTTTGCATATAATAATAGTTATTAGTCAAGTATCCAGATAGCTCCATATGAGGCTTTATATGGTAGGAGGTGTAGATATCCGGTTGGTTTGTTTAAGTCGGGCGAGGATAGGCTATTGGGCACATATTATGTACATGATGCATTGGGTAAGGTGAAGTTGATTCAGGAGCGGCTTCACAAGGCGCAGTCTAGGCAGAAAAGTTGTGCGGACCGGAAGGTCTGAGATGTGTCTTTCATGATTGGGGATAAGGTGATGCTGAAGGTGTCACCCATGAAGGCTGTTATGAGGTTCGGGAAGAGGGGAAAGCTAAGTCCCCGGTTCATCCGCAATTTGAGGTGCTGCTTAGGATTGGATAGGTGGATTACAGACTTGCCTTGCCACCCAGCTTATCAAGTATTCATCCTGTGTTCCATGTTTCGATGCTCTGGAAGTATGTTGGTGAACCGTCTCATGTTTTGGACTTCAGCACGGTTTAGCTCGACGGTGATATGTCATATGAGGTAGAGCCAGTGGCTATTTTGGGTCGTCAGGTCAGAAAGCTGAGGTCTAAGGATATAGCTTCAGTGAAGGTTCAGTGGAGAGGGCATGTCACGCCCCGAAATACCACCATAGGGCCGTGATGGCGTCTAACGTTGAACACACTAGACAAGCCAACGTACATAGATAAACTAGCATATTAACACCACTTTAATAGGATAAACTAAATAGCTCACAGCTTAATAGCGGACCTAAATTATAGTTCTAAACTAAGTAAAGACAATATGATACATCGACGCATAAGTTTCCCAAAACATGGAGTCACAAACTCACAAACTGTCTATAAGAGTGCTAAATACAAAGTCCGAAAGGACATACATGATTGTCTTTGAAACTAGAGGATGGGAGAGACGCTAAGGCCCACGAACGCCTGCGGGTGTACCTTGAAGCCTCTAGGATAAGCTGGAAGACACTCCCACTAATGATGTCCTCCGTGTCCGGCTGCGTAATATGTACAACATAAAGAAGTGCAGGTGTAGCATCAGTACAACCGACCCCATGTACTGGTAAGTTCGTAGCCTAACCTCGGAGAAGTAGTGAGGAGGCTAGAACCAGACTACCAAATAAACATGTGCAGTTCAAATAAATAGATATACATATATACAACGGGTGAGAAATTTAGGGAGAAAGCAATTAATAAAAGGAAGGGGAACATGCTGTGGGGAGATAACAGTTTCATATAATAAATCTCAATAAGGAAAAGAACAAGAAAGCCAGCATATCAACAAGGACAAGAAATCACAAACTTGCACGACATCACCCTTCGTGCTTTTACTCTCATTCTCACTATGCAATGTATAATGTAATCAATGTAAATCATGGCACGGCATCACTCTTCAAGCCTTTAATCTCTTTCCTCACTATGCAATGTATAATGTAATCAATGAATATCGGTACGGAATGGTACATCGTACGACTCGGCATCACCCTTCGTGCTTTTACTCTCATTCTCACTATGCAATGTATAATGTAATCAATGAATATCGGTACGGAATGGTACATCGTACGACTCGGCATCACCCTTCGTGCTTTACACACTTTAGTCACAATGTCAAACAATGCACGACATAACCCTTTGTGCTTTAACACTCTTCCTCACCCAAACACCAATAACAAACAAGGGCAAGGGAGTAAACAGAATATAAATAGAAATCCAAGAATGGGAACAATAACAGAAATCTCGACATCCCAGCAAGGGAGACAATATCAAAAAATGCACGACATCACCCTTCGTGCTTTACTCTCATTCTCACCAATACAAGTGCACGGCATCACTCTTCGTGCTTTACTCTCATACTCACCAAAACAAGTGCACGACATCACCCTTAGTGCTTTAACACTCTTCCTCACCCAAACAACAATCACAAACAACGGGGAAAGGAGTAAACAGAATAGAAATAGGAATCCCAGCAAGGGAACAATAATGAAACAATTAAATTCTGGCAAGGGAACATCAATTACACAACTAAATCCCGGCAAGGGTATATTTCAATAACTCTTTCTCTTTCTTTCACTTTCGTTTCCATGATTTGTTCTATCACTTGAGATAATGCTCCAAAGAATGTAATATCTCATTTTCTTCATTATTCGTTTCACAATTTGAGCCAATGCTCCAAAGATGTAATATCTCATATTTCTTCACTATTCGTTTCACAATTTGAGCCAATGCTCCAAAGATGTAATATCTCATATTTCTTCACTATTCATTTCAGAATTGGAGCCAGTGCTTCAAAGGTGTAATATCTCATATTTCTTCACTATTCGTTTCACAATTTGAGCCAATGCTCGAAAGATGTAATATCTCATATTTCTTCACAACACACATGAAACGTCAATTAAGCATGTAAATTACCACAAATCAGAATATTCACAATATAAGGACTCACGGTCATGCTAGACACCAATGTATATATACTCGTCACCATGGCTATACTTAGTATTTGATAGTTAGCAAGTAGCAATTTATACTCAACTCTTATTCCCTCAAGCTAAGGTTAGACCAAACACTTACCTCGGGTCCAAAGTATTGCAATCAACCTCTAACACCGCCTTTCCTTTAGAATTCAACTCCGGAATGATATTATCTAGACATAATCAGCTCAAGTATATCAATAAGGATTTAATGATTCAATTACATGGCCTAATTATCCATTTCCTAGCATTCCTCCAAAATTATTGAAATTCGATCCCGGGCCTGCTTGGTCCAAACACAAGGCTCGGACCAAAACCATGTCACCCGTTCACCCACGAGCCCGAATATATAATGTGTTTTCAAATTCGACCCCAAAACAAGGTCTTAATCAAGAAAAATCAAAAAGGGCCTAACTCTACCCAATTTCAAGATTTTCTACTCTAATTGCATCTTTTAGGCTTAGGAATTCATTAATTATAGATGAAAAATGAAGGAAATGAGTTAAAATTTAGTAACCCAAGAAATCTTGATGAGGGATGGTTTCAATGGATGCCTAAGGCCTTTGGAGAAAAAGAAGTTCGTTATTTTCTAAGTGAATCCCGTAGCTACTGGTTCTGGAAATATTTATATACCACTGGGCAAAGTTGTGCATCATGATCGCGGAAATGGGTTTGCGATCGCGGAGAGTAGACTGAACAGACCAGTGACCGCGGAAGGGAGGACGCGATCACGAAGTGTAAAAAAAAGTGGGGTCCAGAAGTTAACTTACGCGAATGCGTGAGACAGAACGCGATGAAGGAGACCTATAAAGCTACGCGATCGCGGTCAACTGTACGCGAACGCGAAGAGGAAAAGAGGGCTTAGCCCTCATGGTCAATTAACCCTACGCGATCGCGAGGGAAGGGACGCGAACCCGATGAAGTAAAACTTAAAGCTTCACAATGGCGATGAACTACAGGTACCTGCAACAGCTGAAGCAAAAACCAGCAATTTTCCTAAGTTCAAAATCACTCCGAGACACCTCCGAAACACTCCCGAGCACTCGGGGCTCCTAACAAATCACATGCATTGGCTCAACAACATCCTACGAACTTAACCATGCGATCAAATCGCCAATATAACATAATATACATAGAATTAAACCTCAAAATCCATGAATACTATCAAATTTCATAAATCATCAAATTTCCCATTTCAAGTCCGAAACACGTCAAACGAAATCCATTTTCAACCAAACTTTACAGAAAGGTCTTAAACCATATATAAGACTTGTACCGGGCGCCGAAACCAAAATACGGGCCCGGTACCATCACTTTCCAATCAGATTTCATTTTCAATTTCCATAAATATTTTCAGAAAACAATTTTACTCAAAAATTCATATCTCGGGCTTGGGACCTCGAAATTCGATTCTGGGCATACGCCCAAGTCCCATTTTTTCCTACGGACCCTCTGGGACCGTCAAATCATGTGTCTGGGTCCGTTTAACCAAAATGTTGATTGGAGTCAAATTTATTCATTTTAATATCAAATCTTAGCATTTTTCACAGAATTTCATATTTAAGTTGTCCGGCAACGCGCCCGTACTGCGCATGCAAATCAAGGCAGCTACAAATGAGGTTTTCAAGGCCTCGGAAGTACGGAATAGGTAATGAAATAGGTGATGACCCTTTAAGTCGTCACGTTCTCCACCTCTAAAACAATCATTCGTCCTCGAACGGACCGAAGAAGGAAGTACATGAGTCAGGGAATAAATGAGGGTAACGGCTCCACATATCGGACTCGGACTCCCAGGTCGATGCGTCAAGAGGCTGACCTTTCCACTGAACACGAACATAAGGGAAACTCTTGGATCTCAACTAACAAATCTGCCAGTCTAAAATAGCTACCGGCTCTTCCTGATAAGCTAAGTGCATGTCCAACTGGACAGAACTGAAATCTAACATGTCGGCTGGATCACCGTGATAGCTCCGAAGCATGGACACATGAAAAACATGATGTACGACTGATAAGTTAGGTGGCAATGCAAGTCTATAGGCCACCACTCCCACTCGATCAAGAATCTCAAACGGACCAATGAATCTAGGGCTAAGCTTGCCCTTTTTCCCAAATCTCATCATGCCCTTCATAGGCGACACTCAGAGCAATCCTCTCTCACCAACCATGAAAACCACATCTCGAACCTTACGATCTGCATAACTCCATTTCCTTGACTGAGCTGTACGAAGCCTATCCTGAATGATCCTGACCTTGTCCAAGGCCTCCTGAACCAAATCTGTACCCAACAACCGAGCCTTTCCCGGCTCAAACCATCCAACCGGAGATCGACACCGCCTACCATATAAATCCTCACAATAAGCCATCTGGATACTCGACTGGTAGCTGTTGTTGTATGAAAACTCTGCTAAAGGCAAGAACTGATCCCATGATACCTCAAAGTCAATAACACTAGCTCGGAGCATATCCTCAAATATCTGAATAGTCCGCTCAGAATGCCCATCCGTCTGAAGATGAAATGTTGTGCTCAACTCCACCTTGGTGCCTAACTCCGCTGAACTGCCCTCCAGAAATGCGAGGTAAACTGTGCGCCTCGGTCCTAAATGATAGATACTAGCATACCATGAAGGCGAACAATCTCCCGGATATAGATCTCAGCTAACCTCTCGGATGAATAGGAGACTGCCACAGGAATGAAATGCGTTGACTTGGTCAGCCTATCAACAATGACCCAAACTGTATCGAATTTCTTCCGGGTCAACGGAAGTCTAGTAACGAAGTCTATAGTGATCCTCTCCCACTTCCACTCGGGAAGCTCAATCATCTGAAATAAACTACCAGGGCTCTGGTGCTCATACTCAATCTGTTGACAATTCAAACACCGCGCCACATATGCCACAATATCCTTCTTCATGCTACGCCACCAATAATGTTGCCGCAAATCTTGATACATCTTCGCGGCGCATGGATGAATAGAGTATCGGGAACTTTGGGCCTCCTCTAAAATCAACTCTCGAATCCCATCAACATTGGGCACACAAACTCGCCCCTGCAACCTCAAAACACCATCATCATCCAAGGTCACCTACTTGGCAGCTCCGCGCTGCACCGTGTCTCTATGGACACAAAAAAATGGGGATCATCAAACTGTCGATCACAGATACACTCCAATAATGAAGAACGAGCGGTCGTACAAGCCAACACTCGACTAGGCTCAAAAATATCAAACCTCACAAATTGATTGGCCAAAGACAGAACATCCAAAGCAAGCGGCTTCTGACTGAACGGAATGAAAGCAAGACTGCCCATGCTAGCTGACTTCCTACTCGAAGGATCGGCCACCACATTGGCCTTCCCCGAGGGATATAAGATGGTAATATCATAATCCTTCAACAACTCCAACCACCTTCTCTGCCTCAAATTCAACTCATTTTGCTTGAAAAAGTACTGAAGACTCTTATGATCCATGAACACCTCACACGCCACGCCATACAGATAGTGCCTCCAAATCTTCAATGCGTGGACAATGGTTGCCAACTCTAAATCATGCACTGGATACTTCTTCTGATGAATCTTCAACTACCTCGAAGCATAAGCAATTACCTTGCCATCCTGCATCAACACTGCACCAAGCCCAATACGGGAAGCATCACAATAGGCTATATAAGGCCCTGAACTTGTGGGAAAAACCAATACTGTTGTCGTAGTCACAGCTATATTGAGCCTCTAAAAGCTCGACTCACACTCATCCGACCATCTGAACTGGGCACCCTTTCTGGGTCAACCTAGTGATCGGGGTTGCAATAGATGAGAGCCCCTCCCTGAACCGACGATAATAGCCTGCTAATCCTAAGAAACTCAGAATCATTGTAGCTGATACTGGTCTAGGCTAGTTCTTGACTGCCTCAATATTCTTCGAGTCAACCTGAATACCCTCTGCTGACACGACATATCCCAGGAACGCAACTAAACTCAACCAGAACTCACACTTCGAAGACTTTGCATAAAGCTGACTATCCCTCAGAGTCTGAATACCCACTCTGAGATGCTGCTCGTGCTCCTCCTGACTGCGGGAGTATATCAATATATCATAAATGAAGACTATCACGAATGAGTCCAAATAAGTCTTGAACACTCGTTTCATCAAATCCATAAAAGTTGTTGGGGCATTTGTCAACCCAAACAACATGACTAAAAACTCGTAATGCATGTACCGAGTGCGAAAATCTGTCTTAGGGACATCGGATGCCCTAATCCTCAACTGATGGTAGCCAGATCTCAAGTCTATCTTTGAAAATACCCTAGCACCTTGAAGCTGATCGAACAAATCATCAATCCTAGGCAGTGGATACTTATTCTTGATTGTAACCTTGTTCAATTGCATGTAATCAATGCACGTCCTCATCGAACAATCATTTTTCTTCACAAACAATACTAGAGCACCCTAAGGAGAAACAATTGGCCTAATGAAACCCTTCCCAAGCAAATTCTGCAACTATTCCTTCAACTCTTTCAACTCTGGCGGGGCCATGCGATACAGCGGAATAGAAATGAGCGAGTTGCCTAGAGCCAGATCAATGAAAAAATCAATGTCCTTGTCGGGTGGCATCCCCGACAGGTCTGAAGGAAAAACCTCAGGAAACTCACGAACCACAGGTTCCGAATCAATATAGGGAACCTCAACAGTGGAATCGCGCACATAAGCAAAATATGCCAAACACCCCATACGCCGAGCCTTCACGTATGAAATAAAATTGCGGGTAGAATGACCAGGAGTTCCTTTCCACTCCAAATGGGGCAAATTTGGCAAGGCTAAGGTCACTGTCTTGTCATGACAATCCAAGATAGCATGATATGGGGATAACCAGTCCATCCTCAATATATCATCAAAGTCGACCATACTTAAAAGCAGAAATCAACATGGGTCTCAAGACCCCCAATCACCACAATAGAAGAACGATGGACTCTATCGACAACGATTGAATCACCCATCGATGTAGATACATAAAGAGGAACACTCAGTGGATCACTAGGCATGACCAGATATGGTGCAAAATAAGAGGACACATATGAATACGTACACCCTGGGTCAAATAGCACTGAACCATCTCTATCACAAACCCTAATAGTACCTGTAATGACTGCATTTAAGGACTCAGCCTCTGGCCTGGCTAGAAGAGCATAACATCGGGGCTTGGCCCCACCACCCTGAACCACATCTTTGGGAAGACTGCCTGCTGGCTGGCCTCCACCTCTGGCGGCCTGAGCTCTACCTCTATGACCTCTACCTCAAACTTTAGCACCTCTACCCCCACCTCTAGCTGACTGGGCAGGCTGTGGAACACCTGGTGCCTGTACTATGGCATGAGAACCCTGATGTTGTTACCTACCTGATGCTCGAGGGCAAAATCTGGCAAGGGGACCTGGATCGCCACAAGTGTAACAAGACCTCGGCTGTTGAGGGAACTGAATCTGACCCTGTCGACCTGAATGACCACCCCGGAAACTCTTATGCGGCAGTGCGCTGATGGGAGCTGGTGGCGCACTGTAAGGCTGTTGATCAGAATAGTGCGTCTGATACCCACGACCATATGAAGTACCATGGGAAACCTGAAGAGCTGACTGAAAAGGTCTGGGAGGATGACCTATGCCTGAATCCCTGCCCACAGATGAGGCTCCACTGAAATGACCGAAATGACGGGGCCTCTTGTCAGCCCCCTAACCACCACCCTACGACAAAATCATCTCAATCCTCCTGGTCAAATTGGCCGGATCCTGGAACGATATATTTGTAACTGACTCTCTGGCCATCTGAAGTATGATAGGCCGGGCCAATCCCTCGATAAACCTCCAAACTCTCTCTCGATCAGTGGGAAGTATCATAAGAGCATGTCGGGCTAGAGTGATGAACCCGGTCTCCTACTAAGTGACGGACATAGATCCCTGCTGGAGATGCTCAAACTGCCTCTGAAAGTCCTCTCTCTGAGTAATGGGAAGGAACTTCCCCAAAAATACCTCTGAGAATTGAGTCCAAGTCAAAGGTGTAGATCCAGCTGGTCTCTCTACCAACTCTTGGCTGCGCCAGGTAACCGAAAACTAGCGAAGTCAACCCCGTTCGACTCCACTATTCCCATAGTTCGAAGAACCTCATGGAAGCTGTCGAAATAATCCTGGGGGTCCTCTGATGATGAAACAGTTAAAGTAGCTGTAAATAACTTAGTGAACCCGTCCAGTCTCCACAAAGCATCTGCTGACATAGTTGCTCCCTTTTCTACCTGTGCTGCAATACCCGATTGAGCTACTCCGGCCAGCTGAGGTGCCGGAGTCTGAAACTGTGGAGCGAACTGCTCTAGCACGCGGGAGACAGGAGTCTGGGCACCTCCCCCAGCCTGATAGACGGCTGGTGCTGTAGGAAGAAGACCCGCATGTGCTATACTCTCCATGAGTCCGCCTAGACGGACAAGTGCGTCTTAAAGCATTAGGGTAGCTATGGAGCCCTCTAGGACCTGAGCTGGTCCAACTAGGACTGCCGGAACTTGGACCTCCTCGTCAGACTCGACCTGAGGGTCCTCCACTGAGCTACAGCTCTAGGCTGAGCCCGTCCCCAGCCTCAGCCTCTAGCACAGCCTCATCCTTGACCTCGACTTGAGTGTCAGGCTGCTGGGCAGAACCAATGGACGCACGCATCCTCGCCATGTGATAGAGAATAGAATAGAAACTCAATCAGTACTCAGAATTCATAGCGCATGACAGAGAATAAAGGAAATATGGAGTCATCCTAACTTCGCAGCCTTTAGGGGATAAATACAGACGTCTCCGTACCGATCCCTCAGGCTCTACCAAGTTGTCCGTGAGTTGTGAGACCTAAGAAACCTAGTGCTATGATAATAACTAGTCGCGCCCCGAAACCCCACTATCGGCCCGTGATGGCGTCTAACGTTGACCCCTCTAGACAAGCCAATGCACATAGATAAACAAGCATATTAACACCAGTTTAATAGGATAAACTAAACAGTTGACAGCTTAACAACGGAAATAAAATATAGTTCTTAACTAAGTAATGACAATATGATACATCGACGCATAATTTACCCAAAACCTGGAGTCACAAACTAACACATTGTCTATAAGAGTGCTAAATACAAAGTTTGAAAGGAAATACATGACTGTCTCTGAAACTAGAGGAAAAATACAGAAGCTAAGACATGGGGATGGGAGAGATGCCAAAGCCCACAAACGCCTGCGGTTATACCTTGAAGCCTTTAGGATAAGCTGGAAGACACTCCCACTAATGATGTCATCCGGGTCCGGCTGCGTAATCTGCACAGCATAAAGAAGGTGTGGTGTAGCATAAGTACAACCGACCCCATGTACTAGTAAGTGCCTAGCCTAACCTCGGCGAAGTAGTGACGAGGCTAGGACCAGACTACCAAATAAACCTGTGCAGTTCAAATAAGTAGATATACATATATACAACGGATGAGAAATATAGGGAGAAAACAATTAATAAAGGAAGGGGAACATGATGTGGGGAGATAACATTTTCATATAAGAAATCTCAATAAGGAAAAGAACAACAAAGCCAACATATCAACAAGGACAAGAAATCACAAACTTGCACGGCATCACCCTTCGTGATTTTACTCTCGTCCTCACTATGCAATGTATAATGTAATCAATGAATATCGGTACGGAATGGTACGTTGCACGACACGACATCACCCTTCGTGCTTTAAACTCTTTCCTCACATTGTCAAACAATGCACGGCATCACCCTTCGTTCTTTAACACTCTTCCTCAGCCAAACAATAATCACAAACAAGGGCAAGGGAGTAAATTAAATAGAAACAAAAATCCCGGCAAGGGAAAAATAACAGAAATCTCAACATCCCATCAAGGGAGACAATATCAAACAATCCACGGCATCACCCTTCATGCTTTACTCTAACTCTCACCAACACAAGTGCACGACATCACCCTTCGTGGTTTACTCTCATACTCACCAAAACAAGTGCACGGCATCACCTTTCGTGCTTTACTCTCATACTCACCAAAACAAGTGCACGGAATCACCCTTCGTGCTTTAACACTCTTCCTCACTAAAACAACGATCACAAACAACAGGAAAGGGAGTAAACATAAAAGAAGTAGGAATCCCGGCAAGGGAACAATAATTAAACAATTAAATCCCGACAAGGGAACATCAATTACACAATTAAATCCCGGCAAGGGAACATCAATTGCCCAATTAAATCCCGGCAAGGGAACATCAATACACAAATAAATCACGGAAAGGGTATATTTCAATAACTCTATCTCTTTCTTTCACTTTAATTTCCATGATTTATTCTATCAGTTGAGACAATGCTCCAAAGAATTTAATATATATCATATATCCTCAGTATTCGTTTCACAATTTGTGCCAATGCTCCAAAGATGTACTGTCTCATACTTCATCACTATTGCTTTCATAATTTCAGCCAATGCTCCAAAGATGTAATATCTCATAATTCTTCACTATTTGTTTCACAATTTGAGCCAATG
>ML327760.1:0-10409 GCA_005239505.1 Nicotiana paniculata
ATAATAATGCAAATTGACAACCAACACACAATCCAACAAAATTTAAGCAACAACGAAGATGAACAAAATATTGAATTAATATCAGTAACATCAGATATAATTGATGAAAATTCTGAAGCCTCTAAGAAATCAAGAAAAAAAGTGAGGGGAAAGCTGAAAGAATCTCCACCATGTAAAATACTTAGGCATGATGCACTACCTAAGGAAGTAAGAGTAGGATCAATTTTTGAGAACAAGGAAAATATGACTAAATTTTTCTACAGCTTGGAGATAACCCAAAATGTTGAATTCACAACTGTTAGATCATGTTCAAAGAGATATGAGCTGAAATGCATTGAGGAGCAATGTGGTTGGATTGTGCGTGCAACCAGAATAAAAAATTCCACACTTTTCAGGGTGATAAAATATCATAACAACCATGAATACTCAGTTGATGCAAGAAATCAGATCAGAAGCATGCTACATCAAATTTTATAAGTGAACAAATTTTAGAACATGTTCGAGACAAAAAGATAGAGGTTACACCAGCCTTTGTAGAAAATGAAATGAAAAGGAAATTTGGAATTGACATTGGATATCACAAGGCATGGCGTGCTATTCAAAAAGCTATTGCTTGCATAAGGGGAACACCGGAAGATAACTACCAGGTTCTTCCTTCATACCTACACATGATGGTGCATAGAAACCCAGGAACGTACACAAGCATAAAAAGAGATGAGTAGAATCGGTAAGCAAAACAAATACCAACCATCAGCCTGAAGTTAAACTTCACACCTTATGATTTGTTTTTTTGTGTTCCACTGTACAAGTTTTGTTACATGTTCTTTGCTCCAGCAACATCAATAGCTGGTTGGTCCTACTGTAGAACTGTTATTGCAGTAGATGCAACGTTTTTAAAGTTAAAATATTCTGGCATTCTATTTGTTGTTGTATCAAAGGATGCAAACAATCAAATATTTTCTCTATCTTTTGGTGTAGCAGAATCAGAAAATAATGAGGCATACATTTGGTTCTTCGGAGAAATGAGAAAAGCAATTCAAGTCCGTCATGAACTGGTTTTCTTGTCAGATAGAAACCAGCCGATTGCAAATGGGATTAGAAAAGTTTATCCTGAAGCTCACCATGGTATCTGCCTCTATCACTTTGAGAAAAATTTAAAGCAAAGACATGCAAAAGCCATGGTAATAAATCTTTTTCAAAGTGCTGCAAGGTCATACAAACGTGAAGATTTTAATAAGTTAATGTCCCAACTCAAAAGTGTTGACAAGAAAATATACAATTACATAATGGAAGAGCCTCCAGAAAGATGGGCTCGATCGTGGTTCCCACGACAACGTTATGATATGCTGACAACAAATATTGTAGAATCAATGAACTCCGTGTTACTAAAAGCGAGAGAAATGCCTATTTTAAGAATTTTAGATTACATCCAAGAAAAGTTGGGAGAGTGGTATTACGAACGGAGGAAAAAAGCAAATGAAACTTTTTACAAAGTATCAATATGGGCAGAAGAAGGGATGACTAAGAAGATGGACTTGGCTTGCAAAATGATTGTGAGTATATTTATTAACTTCAGGATTTACTTTCAGCATGTTTTCTCTATAGCATAATCACTTCTGCTTTTTATATCTGGTACAGTGATTTACTGCTTACATATAAAAAACTTCATACTAGCTGAAGTTTTGTCCCTAGATTCTATAGTTTTGTCGTCATGAGCTTTTTGTAAAAACTTCAGCACCCATCATGCTGAAGTTATGAGCTTTATGAAAAACTTTAGCAGAAGATGCTGAACTTAATTCTCTCAATTGTAAAAACTTCAGCACACCATGTGCTGAAGTTTTGTCCGGGATTCTATAGTTTTGTAGTCATGATCTTTTTGAAAAACTTCAGCATAATTACTTCTGCTTTTTATATCTACTGCAGTGATTTATTTGAATCAATAATACACTAATATTTTCTATTCCTTCTTAGGTGTTCAACCTTGATTCAATGTTGTTTAGACCAAATAGTGAAGGAATCGAATTCATCGTGGACTTAAAAAGGAAACTTGTGACTGCTTGGAATTTCAACTTGATGAATTTCCCTGTCCACGTGCAATTGCTGCTATTAATAAGAGATATTTGCAAAAATATGATTACTTCTCAAATTGGTATTCAAAGGAAACATGGTTTAAAACATATGAAGGATATGTGAATACTGTGGGAGATCAAAAATCATGGGATATTCCACAAAATGTACAATCTGAGATCACAAAACCTCCCGATGTGGAGATTTTACAAGGAAGAAGATAAAAGAAGAGGCATATGACAACGACTGAATCAGTACCATGGAAGTCTACCAAATGCAGTCGATGTAAACAAATTGGGCATAATAGAACAACTTGCCTATCTTCTCCAGCACCTCATCCATATTCGAAGAAACACGTTGAAAAATACTCCAACGTTCAATAATTCTTGGTAGAATTTGGAATTTAATTTTGCATGATATATTTCAAATGTGATTGTTTTCATACAAATAAAAAAAAGACTCTTGCACTCTTTTATATATTGCTGAAGTACAAAGCACTTCTGCATAATTTCTTCCATTAAAAGCTTCCTACTTCTGCTTGCACCATACATTCTTTCTTCAAAAAAAGATAAAAGACTAAGGATGAATATAAATTTTACAAAACTTAACTTCAACCTCATAAATTTTTAGGCAATAAATGTAAATGTAAGATAAGTAGATGATAAAAGACAAAAAACGGCTAGTAAATGCGAAAAAGATGAGTATCAATTTAAAAAAAAATGCTGAAGTTTTGTTGTGATGTGCTTTTATGAAAAATGTTGAAGTAAATTAGTTCATTTGTAAAGACTTCAACACATAATGTGCTGAATTTTTTATCACCGGATTCTATATTTAGTCTTCATGAGCTTTGTGAAAAACTTCAGCACAAGATGCTGAACTAAGTTAGTTCATTTGTAAAGACTTCAGCACATAATGTGCTGAAGTTTTTATCACTGGATTCTATAGTTTAGTCTTCATGAGCTTTATGAAAAACTTCAGCACAAGATGCTGAAGTAAATTAGTTTATTTTTTAATACTTCAACAACCACTGTGTTGGAGTTGTTATCCCTGGATTCGATAGTTTTTTAATATCCTATGCTGCACTTTTTGTCCCTGGATTCTATAGTCAATTAGTTCATTTGAAAAAACTTTAGCATATTGTTTACCTAACAAACATATTTGATAATGAAAATACAAGAAAATTTAAAAGACAGAGATGACATTATTCACACAATTCATTTTATTTTCACTAGAAATTACAATCAACAAGAACAAGAACAAGAACAACAACAACAACAACAACAAGGATGATCATCTATTTCGACCTGGAGTTATATTCTAGTTTACCAGAAAGGCTATATCCCCCTTTTTGCTACACAAATGTTGTTTCTGACAAAACTTTACTATGGACGAACATATTTTGATCACTCACAGTACCAACTATTGTTTCACAAGATGGAAGCTTTTGTTGTTTGTGGTAGAAACCAAGATATGTCATTCTAATATAAAAATTTAGGGGTTTTTACAACAACAAGAACAATAGCAACAACAAGGAGGATCATTTATTTCGCCCTGGAGTTATATTCTAGTTTACCAGAAAAGCTATATCCCTCTTTTTGCTACACAAATGTTGTTTCTGACAAAACTTTACTATGGACGAACATATTTTGATCACTCCCAGTACCAACTATTNAAAGTTAGGGGTTTTTACATCAGACATGACTAGAAAATTATAGACATCAGGCATAGGGGAATGAAGAAGAGTAGGTGCTATTGATGGAGAGCCATCTAAGGTTCGAAGATCTCCCAGGGGAATGCATATCTGCATGACTAGAAAATAGGAGACATGCCACATTCTTTTCTTCTGTTGGACAACCTTCTCAAATGAGCTTGGATAACCTTGACAACTACGTTCAAGGTTAATCCTGTGCTGGAATAATTCATCGACAATAAAATTTGGTCTGATTCTTTCCCAATATGCCTTTATTTGATCCCACTTTTGCATAAGGTTACACATTGGTACGTTATTGTTCCAATCAGACTTCAAACTATCCCACTTCTGCAAAATTTCTTCCATTTAAAGCTTCCTACTTCCACTTGCAACAGACATTCTTTCTTTTAAAAAAAGATGAAAGACTAAGGATGAATATAAATTTAAAGAAATATGATAGAAGTCTAAGGATAACTATGAAAATTTTCAAGTGAAGAGATTATTAATATAACCAAAGAGTGCACCTAATCTATTTATTATCAATAAATGTAAAAGTAAATTTTCATCTATTTTACTGTTTTACGTTCAGAGAAATTCAATATAAAAAGATAAGTATGTGGTAAAACAAGTAAGTGGTAAATGTTACTTCAGCCTGTCCACAGTATTTGTACAGTAATAAAATAACTTCAGCCTCATAAATTTTCAGACAATAAATGTAAATGTAAGATAAGTAGGTGATAAAAAACTAGCTAGTAAAGGCTAAAAAGATAAGTATTAATTTAAAAAAATATGTTGAAGTTTAGTCGTCATGAGCTTTATGAAAAAGTTCAGCATTTTATGTTGAACTAAGTTAGTTCATCTTTAAACACGTCAGCACCTTACGTGCTGAAGTTTTTATTACTGGATTCTATAGTTTAGTCGTCGCAAATAAAAGTGCTAATGCTACAACCAGTCCATAAATTGTTAAAGCTTCCATAAAAGCTAGACTAAGCAATAACATACCTCGTATTTTTCCCTCTGCCTCAGGCTGTCTCGCGATACCCTCTACAGCTTGACCTCATGAGCTTTATGAAAAACTTCAGCACAAGATACTGAAATAAATTAGTTCATTTGTAAATACTTCAGCATCCTAGGTGCTGAACTGTATTCTATAGTTTAGTCGTTATGAGATTTACGAAAAACTTCAGCACAAGATACTGAAATAAATTAGTTCATTTGTAAATACTTCAGCATCCTAGGTGCTGAACTGTATTCTATAGTTTAGTCGTTATGAGATTTACGAAAAACTTCAGCACAAGATGTTGAAGTAAATTAATTCATTTTTAAATACTTCAGCTACAATTGTGCTGAAGTTTTAGTCACTGGATTTGATAGTTTAGTCGTCATGAGCTTTATGAAAAACTTCAGCACAAGATGCTGAAGTAAATTAGTTCATTCTAAATATTTCAGCTACAATTGTGCTGAAGTTTTTATCCCTGGATTCGATAGTTTAGTCGTCATGAGCTTTATGAAAAACTTCAGCACAAGATGCTGAAGTAAATTAGTTCATTCTAAATATTTCAGCTACAATTGTGCTGAAGTTTTTATCCCTGGATTCGATAGTTTAGTCGTCATGAGCTTTATGAAATTAGTTCATTTGTAAGAAGTTCAATACTATCTAATTTGATAATCCGAATAGAAGAAAAATTTAAAATACAGAGAGCACATAATTCACACAAATTAATGTATATTCACAAAATTCAAATTTCGATTTCACTTACATCTTTGAAAAAAAATGAACAAAAATATTTTTCATTTACAAGTTATTCTCTATTCAAAGAAATTCACACAAAGTCTCTTTATATTCTCCATAGTCATGGCCTTCTTGCCCTTCTGGACTTTCATAATTTCTATCTTGTTTCCACAGAACTCGAGTTTCTCATGCACCACAATCTGTGGCAACTCTCCTTCACACGTGAAATTTCAGGACGTCTTCATTATCTTTGCTTTCACAACCTGTTACTGTTGCCCCTGCTGTAGCAAGTAGTAATACAGTGGCCGCAATTGTGGATCATAGTTTACTAAAAAATGTTAATCCTTATGATGAGAGTACCTCGTCACTAGCAAACGACTGTCATTGCTATCGTTGTCCTTGGCATAGAAAGATACCGGTTGACAAGTGAGGTGGTACTCTCATCATAAGGATTAACATTTTTTAGTAAACTATGATCCACAGTTGCGGCCACTGTATTACTACTTGCTACAGCAGGGGCAACAATAACAGGTTGTGAAAGCAAAGATAATGAAGGAGATGTCCAGAAATTTCATGTGTGAAAGGAGACTGGCCACAGTTTGTGGTGCATCACAAATATCCCAGAACTCGAGTTTGTCATGCACCACAATCTGTGGCAAGTCTCCTTCACACATGAAATTTCAGGACGTCTCCTTCATTACAATTGTGCTGAAGTTTTTATCCCTGGATTCGATAGTTTATATAGCCAAAGAGTGTACCTAATCAATTTAATATCTATAAATGTAAAAGTAAATTTTCAGGTCTGTTTAATGCTTTACGTGTTCAGAGAAATTGAATGTTAAGATAAGTAGGTGGTAGGTGAAACTAGTAAATGTAGAAAATATAAGTATCAAGTTAAAAAAAAATACATCTTTATGAAAAACTTCAGCACAAGATGCTGAAATCAATTAGTTCATTTGTAAAATCTTCAGCACCGCATATGCTAAAGTTTTGTCCTTAATTCTGTAGTTTTTTCATGAGCTTTTTTTAAAACTTCAGCACAAGATGCTGAAATCAATTAGTTCATTTGTAAAATCTTCAGCACCGCATATGCTAAAGTTTTGTCCTTAATTCTGTAGTTTTTTCATGAGCTTTTTTTAAAACTTCAGCACAAGAAACTGAAGTTAATCAGTTCATTTGTAAAAGAGTGCACCTAATCAATTTATTGTCAATAAATATAAAAGTAACTTTTCAGGTCTGTTTTACTATTTTACGTTCAGACAATAAATGTAAATGTAAGATAAGTAGGTGATAAAAAACTAGCTAATAAATGCTAAAAAGATAATTATCAATTTAAAAAAATATGGTGAACTTTAGTCGTCATGAGCTTTATGAAAAACTTCAGCATTTTATGCTGAAGTAAATTAGTTCATTTGTAAACACTTCAGCACGTAATGTGCTGAAGTTTTTATCACTGTATTTGATAGTTTAGTCTTCATGAGCTTTATGAAAAAATTCAGCACAAGATGCTGAACTAAGTTAGTTCATTTGTAAAGACTTCAGCACATAATGTGCTGAAGTTTGTTTAGTCTTCATGAGCTTTATGAAAAACTTCAGCATAAGATGCTGAGATAAGTTAGTTCATTTGTAAAGACTTCAACACATAATGTGCTGAAGTTTTTATCCCCGGATTCTATAGTTTAGTCGTCATGAGCTTTATGAAAAACTTCAGCACAAGATGCTGAAGTTAATCAGTTCATTTGTATAAACTTCAACTCTTGACAAGTTGATGTTTTTTAGTAATGGTTGTAAAAACTTCAGCACAACATGCTGAAGTCAGTTAGCTCATTTGTAAAATCTTCAGCACCTCATATGCTGAAGTTTTGTCCTTAATTCTATCGTTTTGTCATGAGTTTCTTCAGCACAAGAAGCTGAAGTTAATCAGTTCATTTGTAATAACTTCAACTCTCGACAAGCTGAAGTTTTTTAGTAATGGTTGTAAAAACTTCAGCACAAGATACTGAAGTCAGTTAGCTCATTTGTAAAATCTTTAGCACCTCATATGCTGAAGTTTTGTCCTTAATTCTATAGTTTTGTCATGAGCTTTTTTTAGCACCTCAGCACAAAAAGCTGAAGTTAATCAGTTCATTTGTAACAACTTCAGCTCTCGACAAGCTAAAGTTTTTTAGTAATGGTTGTAAAAACTTCAGCACAAGAAGCTGAAGTTAATCAGTTCATTTGTAACAACTTCAGCTCTCGACAAGCTAAAGTTTTTTAGTAATGGTTGTAAAAACTTCAGCACAATACAAACTTTAGCATGCTGAATTTCATAAAAAATATACTAAAAATTTATGATAAAATATATTAGATTTCACTTATATTCTTTAAAAAATATAAAAAATTTGTTTTTCATTTACAAGTTTATACTCTATTGAAAAAATTCACACAGAGTATCTTCATGCTCCATAGTCATCTCCTAATTTCTCTTCTTGAGTATCATAGCCGCTTTCCTTTTTTCACATAGCATGAGCCCACAAATTTGCAGCCAATTCTCTCCTGAATGTAAGAGCCTGACTCTGATCGAAATTAAAGACATCTTCTCTCTTCAAGCGCATGTACATGAACTTAAGAGTATATATACCACAATCAACACTACAAAAACACGTGAAAACAAGAATTGAAGAATAGTTAACACAAGAATAAAAAATAATAAACATAAGATGCATCGTTAAAAGATATGCCAAACACGTACTTGTTACCCTGCAGGGGTGTCTTCATCCACATAATTTGAAATTTATCCACACTATTTTCTGCCCAACTCTTATTGTGTGATGCAAAGTCCAAGCATTTGAGGCAGTGTGGGATCAACCGGGCATAAATTTTGACATGTTTAACCGCACTATCATATGGTTGATTTGGTAAGGAATCATACACATATATAATCTTCTCTTTAAAGCTCAGAATTCCAAAAAAATAGTGCGTTGATGTCTGCTTCCCTGTTGGCGGAAGTCGAAATGGAAAAAACACTTTTTCAGCACATGCCCATGAGATCCCACATGAGAGGTCAGTGCCTCTTACATAGTTGGTCACCATTTCACCAGTTGATTGATCTTCAAACCAAGTATACTCTGTAAGTTCCTGAAACACCACTTCCTCTTCTTCTTTAGATGTCCTCTTTCTCTTTGATTTACTTTTTGACTTTTCCCTCCTTTTTAAATTTTTTTTCTTTTCGTCATCTGTAGGGTGAACAGTACCTAGCTTAGTCATGTACTGATCAAAAAGTAAATCAGTTATTGCACATCTTGATTTTGAATAATTTGGAAGGTGATAGCAATATTTTTTCCGCAAGAAATATATCCCCACTTCAATATGCTGCAATAGAACAACAACAAAAGAAAATTATAAGAATGAATTGAGCATATAAGTATGAAAATATTGAAAAAATGCATTACAAATAGAAACTACAAACTGCATGACAAAAACTTAAGCATATTGAGCTTTAAGTTTTAGAAAATAATATAAAAAAGCTGCACCAAGTTTGATTTAAAAAGTTTGAAAAAAAAATAGAGACTGCATGTCAAAACTTCAGCACAAATGCTGGAGTTGTTTACTTCATTTTCCAAAACTTCAGCATAAACAAGCTGAAGTTGTTTAATTCATTTTTCAAAACTTCAGCACAAACAAGCTGAAGTTTTAGTTTTAGATGCTAAACTTCAGCACTAAAAATAAGCTGAAGTTATGTCATGCTTTCTATACTATAAAAATAACCTGAGATTTTGAGAAATACAGTTGAAAACTAAATAAAAAAACAAACGTAATAACTTACTTCATCCGAAAGATCAGAGTTAGCATCCACAAGCTCGGTAAAGAACGACTTTGGAATGGGCATTATAGCTAATCTGAATAGATTGAAATTATATTGACTATCATCCTTCTTCAGACAGTCATCAAATTTTCCAATAATTCCACTGTCTCGACTAGCATAATGGAAGGGACACCTTCGTGCAATCTTTCCTTCTTTCCAATCTTGCCCCCTTCGCTTTTGTTTAGGAACAACATAAGGATATTTCAACCAAATACTCTCCAGACGAATCCTTTTCTCTTTTTTAACTGGTTTTCTTTTTGGTTGCTCTTCCTACTATTTCGTCACAACTAACTGCTGCATTTCAGCAGCAGGGGAAGATTCAACAACCATGCTAGCACCTACTTCAACAACTCCCAGATGTTCCATCAAAGCCAACTGATGCAGTTCAGCAGCAGAGGGAAATTCGATAGTCCCTTCTGTACTACCCATTGAAAATGAACATATGTTGAAGTTTGGAATATCAGTGGTGTCCTCATAATATTAGGTGAAATGGAAATCTTCCTTCTTTTAGGATTTGGAAGAAGTTGCGATGCATCAGACGATATCTGCAAAAGCAAGGAAAATATTTACATAAATACAACTGATACAAAACACACATTAGGCGAAACAAAACAACTTGTAATTGAATTGCAGAAAATAACTACCTGGTCTAAGTGCACAGATGGTGTTTGAACAGATCCACTTTCACTGAGCTTAAATTTGCCAATATCTTCATGCAACAAAAAATAATTTAAATAATACTGACTAAATTTTATAAAATAATACAAACACAAATTCACACCTGTTTGTGAGCCAACAGGTGTGAATAAATGTATTTCTCCTTTTTCATATTGCCTAAGAATCTCACCCATTTCTTTTGAAGCTGCATCCAATCCTTCTAAATAATAATAAAAAAATATACAAAAAAATAAAATAAAGTATTTAATTTCAAACTGTAAAAAATATACTTAGATCAAATTTAATAAATTCATGATCTGTAGAATACCTTGACATTTGTCTCGCACTATGGTTTCCTGCACGCTTTTGTCGATATCAGTAGCTCCAGCTTCATTCAATTGTGCAGCAACATCAAGGAG
>ML327765.1:0-23213 GCA_005239505.1 Nicotiana paniculata
TAAACTCCATTAAGCACATAACAAGTGTATTTTTATCATTAATGCGTATAAAATGTAAGGTATCACATGTTAAACTATGCAATTTAGTCTCGCATCAGCACACATAGGGGTTTTGAAAATATGGTACTTGAAGCAGAATTGACAACGACCTAGAAGAAGGATTTCTAAGATGCACATGTGAAAATTCAGTATTTCGAAGAACGAGATAAGTCCTATGGGCATGTTTTCTAATGTATATAAATCATCATCACAACAACCTATAGGCATGATTTCTATCCGAACCCAACAAAATATATTCATACAAAATCTCTCCCCAACTTTTACTAATAACCCCATATTTGTTTTACAAAAGATTATTATTACATGCCAATACAGAAGAATTACATAATGAAAGTCACTATACTATAGGGAGCCTTAGCAGGACAAATGTCAATCCCGGAGGCCAGGCCTTCAAGCGAGCATGGGGTACACCAATAGTCCATAATACACCAAATGGCTTCTGGTATGTCAAAGTTCCGAAGGGCCTCAGGGACCCCATGCAATGCTTACACCAGAACCTTTTCAAAGAAAATAGTTTTTTGGTAAACAAGTTTGGAAAGGCCAGCCCAGTGTTTCAGAGTTCGGAGGAGTCTCGTGGACTCCTAATAAGTTCTCACACTGGGGGGGGGGGGGNAGATATCTAAGAGTAGGAGTTAAAAAATAGTATATAAAGGTAGGAGATAGTTTTAGAAAAACAACTTGGATTTTGCAAGATCTCAAACAGAGCAGAACTACATCTTAGCAGATTGGTTCAGACATGGATATCAATAGTCACAACAAAAGTAGGAACATTTGAATTATAGGCCAAATAGGGTCACAATCGAGTCAAACAAGGTTTCACATTTGCTGAAGTTGACTTAGTTTATTAACTATTACTAGGTGGAATCATATAGACATTTATTTAGCAGAGAGAAAAATGCTGAAGTTAAAATGACTAATCAGACAGCCATACAGAAAAGGTAGCAGGAATTTAAAGCACATTAGCCTTGAAAGAAGTACACAGAAATCACGAATTGATCAAGTACATGCTAAGGTAAATTATCACCACATAGAACAGGATATGAATTGAGGCATGCTAGTTGAGAAGGAGATAGACAGGAATTACATAGCACACATGAGCATCGAAGTCTGAAATAAACTAGTACTATAAAACACATGGAACAACATAAAATAGTAAGAACTAAGGTATAGTGGTTAATGAAAAGATGGTTAGGAATCAGATTTCAAAACAGAAGCATATTGGAATTCAAAATAAAACTGACTACATAACATGATAACAGAAATTGAAGCGTGCTGTTTAAAAGCAGCAAACAGGAGTCATAGGTCTGGCTACATAGCATACTGAATGATAACAGAAGTGGAAACATACCAGTTAAGAGGTAGCAATTGGAAAGTGAAAGCAAATAGGATCCAAGAGTCTAGTCTTTGCTTTCAGCTGACTAGACAGAGCAGCAAACAGAAGTAACAGAAAGAACTACAAGTGAGAGTGTATGAAGAGTTTGTGTGTGTTTTTCTATATGTGTTCGTTAAAGAAAAATCAGAGTGGGGTTTATATAGCACATAGAAAAGTAAAACAATTAAGGTAAAGAATAAATCAGAGTTCATAAAATAAGGTAATCAATTAGTTAATTGGGGAATTAACTCAATCAATTCACACAGAAGAACCCGGAAATGAGCCCTTAAATTGGGGAGAATCACTTAACGACTCATATTGGGATTCAAATAAGGTAAACAAATCAATTATTGACCATAAATCAGACTAATTAGTCTAAATAAGGCAAGTAGTACCAATTAAAAGTCATAGATAAGGAAAATAGGTAAAGTCACAGAGAAGCACTAATTTTAACAGAAAAATATACTTCGAATCCTAATAAAATCAGTCAGTCTATTTTGATTGACAGAGAAAAACAATAACGGAAAAAATCACTGAAATAAATAGTGCAATAAGTAGAAAGACCTAGGGTTTAAAGCATATACACAAAAATTAGTCGAACTAGCAAAGGATAATCAGGTTCAAATACTTGGAAGTTTAAAACCTTTTGAAGAGAACTTAGGACGAAACCCTAGTTCTTAGAAAACACTGGAATCAAATAATAATAAGGAAAACATAAGGTTTTTCGAAGAAACATACTCAATAATACTTAAAATCGTCTCAGATCTACAAGGATCTGAACAGACCCACATAAAAAGAGATTAGGATTTTCGAAAATGATAGAGATAAAAGGAAACCTGGTTTCAAACCATAGAATCGAGCCATAAACACGATGAAAGTAATACTCAAAAACGGAGATGGCCATAGATAGGCTCATGAAAAGGTTTTGAACAATATCTGATCCGAGACTTCTTCATAGAACAACAAAATCGAACAACAAAATCGAACACCCAGAAGAGGTAGGAGGCCGGCAAGGGCCGGAAACTATATAGAAATCCCATGAAATGGTAGTTTTCTGGTGACGATGGTTAGGTTTTAGGGAGAGTGTTTGAGAGAGAAGGGGAGAGGTAGGGAGAACGAAGACGGCGGGGCAAAGAAAATGAGGGGGGTTAGGGTTAGATTAGATTAAAAAAAGAAAGGAATAATATTTTGAAGATAGATATGCATCTTGAAAATAATATCGGAAAAAATTGAGTATCAGCATAGCATAGATAGTAAATAGAACTCAACAGCTAGGCAATCAATTAAGCAATTATGCCCAGAATTAGAGAAACAACTAAAGATGATAACTCGAATTAACGATAATATATTAATAAACTTCAATATTCATGACAACTACAACATGAAGTTTAGCTCCACATAGACATGGTAGAAAAATAAAAAATCATCAAAAACAAGTAAAAATTACTAAGTTTGATGAAAAAAAGATGGAATCTGATGAATTCCGACCTCCATGGCGGCTCCGTGCTCTTCCTATGCCTAAAATCGGTCTAATTTTGGTACCCCCTCTAAAAATGCGGTGGAGATTCCCTCCGGTGATAATTTGTCCATTATTTCTCAATACATTCTGATTTGTGCCATGTGTCTACTCAATTAATACAAGGCTGAGATTAAATAGTGAACAACTAAAAATGGTAATGCAATTCCAAATAAATAAAATAACAAAAAGTTTACTGCTAACGGTGTCAGTCTAGTTTCACCTTACTTGCACTTTTCTCTCACTCAATACAGCATGCAGCCGCCACCATGATGTCATAACTATTAAAATGATCTCCATAAAATAAGTGTAAGAAAAGTACACGAAAATTAACGTGGCGGGAATTCATCTTACCAATCATTTAACCGCCAAAAACCAGTCCATCATCTCATTCCTTTTATAAAAGATTACGAATAATAAATCAAAGACTTATTTATTCTTATTAAATTTGATTTATTAAGGTACTGTAATTATTTTATTTTATTTGGAAGATGCATTACATCTGTTCTAGTATAATACCTTTTCCGTTACATAGTTAATAGAATTCAAATGCAACAAGTTTAAATAGATTTTTTTTAAAATAAATTTATAACAAGTTTATATATTTCTAATTAATCTATTCAAAACTTAATGATGTTTCTATGTTTTGTATTCTTTTTATTTGGAAGTATAATGGACAATTTTGGAGAAAGCAAGTGTGAAACTACTACCAAAGAAGTTTTACAAAATAATATTCAAGGATCAATAGATCGTGATCCTGCGCTTGGTCTTGAATTTGACGACGATGAGAGTGCATTTAATTTTTACAATGAGTATGCAAGAAGAATTGGTTTTAGTGTTGGCAAAGACTACGTGAACATAAATAGAAAATTGGGTTATGTAACATCACGAAAGCTTACATGTTTCAAGGAGGATTTTCGTGGAGATGATAAACGAAAATATCAAGCTAAAAATCCATGAAAAGAGACTAGAACAGGATGTCAAGCTCATATTGTTGTTACTCGCCAATCTGTTGGGAAGTACCATATTACTAAGGTTGAGTTAGAACATAACCATTCTCTCGTTCCACCGACGATGATTCACATGTTGCCATCTCACAGAAATTTGAATGATGTACAAACTCATGAAATCGATTTAGCGGAGGATGCTGGATTATTTTCTAAAGGAACTTTTGATTTTATGAGTCTTCAAGTTGGTGGCCGAGCAAATTTGGGCTACACCAAGTTAGATCATAAGAACTACCTTCGAACCAAAAGGCAAAAATCTATTGGACAAGGAGAAGCATGTAAATTTATTCTTCAAATTGCATAATAATTTTTTATTAGTCTTTGAAATGTGATTTTCTCATATTAAAAATTGCAAATACACACTTATTTTCGGTATTTTCTTCCAGGAGTACTATTAGAATATTTTAAGAAAAAAAGAGTTGAAGATCCATCTTTCTTTTTTACGGTACAGTTGGATGTTAATGATATGATCACGAACATATTTTGGGCAGATTCTAAGATGGTAATAGATTATGAGATTTTTGGAGATGTGCTTTCGTTTGATACTACGTACCAGACAATAAAGAGCATAGACCTGTGGCTGGTTTCGTTGGATTTAATAACCATAGAAAAATGATTATTTTTGGAGGTGCACTGATGTATGATGAGACTTTAGAATCTTTTCAGTGGTTGTTCGAAACATTTCTTTGAGCAATGTCTGGAAAAACACCAAAAACTATTTTTACAGACCAAGATGCTGCTATGAGTAAGGCCATCTCACTCGTCATGCCTGAGGTTCATAATAGGTTGTGTGTTTGGCACACGGAACAAAATACCGCAAAACACCTCAATCAAGTTTATAACAGATACGCTTCTTTCCGTGGTGATTTTAGAAATGCATTTACAAATACGAGGATGAAGGAGAGTTTATAAATGCTTGGAGTACTATGCTTGATGAATATAATCTTCATGAAAATGAATGGTTGCAAGGAATATATGCTTTGAGAGAAAAATTATTTGCAGCATATCGAAAGTAGACCTTTTCTGATGGCATGAATAACACACAATTGAGTGAGAGCTTGAATAGTGAATTAAAGGATTATGTGCAGTCTGCTTTTAATTTGGTACAGTTTTTTAAGCATTATGATACAGCAATTGAGGACAAAAGATATAATGAGCTGCAAGATACATGTGATGCATCACAACGGTTGCCAGTATTAAAAGCAAAGGTACCAATTTTGTTTCATGCTAGAGAGGTATATGCACCAAATATTTTTTGCAAAGTTTCAAGATGAATATATGAAGTCTTTAATAATCAAAATGAATGGATGTGAGGAAAATAATTTTTCCATCATGTATAAGGTTAGCAAGTATGGACACACTTGAGAGCATATTGTTAAGGTGACATAGGCAGATCATATATCTTGTATTTGCATGAAGTTTGAGTCTATGGGTATACTGTTGTCATACAATAAGAATTCCTTATGTGATAAGAGTAGTGGATAAAATTCCAGATGAGTATATTTTGAAAATATGGACAAAAACTGCAAAGGCCGTAAATATTAAAGAAATTGATGGGCAAGATATAGAGTTCAAGAATTCAAAGCTGATCGTTGTAAACCGTTATAGAATCCTTTGTCCTATATTTGTTAGAATGGTAGCTAAAGCTTCTGAAATAGATGAAGGCTATAAGCTAGCGGCAACATGTGTAAATGAGTTAAGTGCAAGATTGAAACAAATTATGGAGGTGACAACTCCATCTCTCCATACTACTGGTTCGACGAGAGATATACCAGAAGAAAATAATGACAGAGATCTCCTCTCACGAGCCAAAAGTTTTAAAAAGAAAGATAACGCAACACGTATGAAAAAGAGGATCAAAACTCTCTTGAAGCGAACTCAAAGAGTAAGAAAGCTCGAGGAAAGAAGTCTGATTCTATTAATCAAGATGGATCTACAGTTAATGATAGAACTAAATTGATAAGCGAAATTGCATCAACCAGGTATATCATATTTTATTTCAGTTCATAATTCGAATATTTCATATTGACCAACTATTATAATGTTACATAATTACGCTATTTCTTGTATTTATTCGTAGGATTCAACAAGAGATAGAAAACTTTTTTTACAATTCTAATTTAAGTGCCTCTCAATGTATGGCTTGTGCCAACTTATCCCAGCATTCCGAGTTTTCACTTTCGATGGCATCTTATAGCTTTACTCAAATGCTAACGGTAATATGAACAAACTTTTTTTGGTAATGTTTTCTATCGAATATATATATTTTTAATTGACTTAGTTTATATTATTTGTGTAGGAACCTTCTTATTTTGATGCTCTTGCACATACACAAAATTCTTATTCTCTTCCTCATGATCAGGTTTATATTAAAAGAAGTTTTTATATTTATTTTTAACACATTGTTTTATTGACGTATATAATTTATCAATATTTGGCAGGCGAGTTTTTTCGAGAGTCAAGGGGCAGAAAAGTTTCGAGATAATAATTTATTAGGATCTATGTTAATTTTATTTTTATTTTTTTATTTAAGATACTGGACATGTTATTTAAGTACTTCCATAGCTTCTTTGGACTTTAGAAGTATTTGGATAATTATAAAAAGTTTTTTATTGCATTTCAACAACGTCAAGTTTAATAGTTATGACATCATGGTGGAGCCTGCATGTTGTATTGAGTGAGAGAAAAGTGCAAGTAAGGTGAAACTAGACTGACTCCGTTAGCAGTAAACTTTTTGTTATTTTATTTATTTAGAATTGCATTACCATTTTTAGTTGTTCACTGACCTATTTAATCTCAGCCTTGAATTAATTGAGTAGATACATTGCACAAATCAGTAAGTGTATTGAGCAATAATGGACAAATTATCATTGGAGAGGATCTCCACCACTAAAAATGATGTTTAATAATTATTTTTATACATAGGATAAAACCTAGATAAAATAATTAAGTCCAAAATCAAATAGGAGATAAAATAAACTTAAAACCGGATCATGCAACGCCACGCGAATCACCTCGGTCATGCGCGTCGCGAGCTTAAACGCGAGATGAGAGACTCGCTTCGCCTGCTTATTTTCCGCTCCGCGTTACTTTGCTGCCTAACTCTTGCTTCATTTATCATTCTTCCACTTTACTTTTCCATTGTGTGCTTGTAACAAAACTTTGATGCCTTCCACTATTAAATTTTTAAGTTGTCTTTTCCAATCACATTTTTAGTTGCTGCCACATACTATTTGGACTATGCTTAATTTAACTCTTGTAGTGACTCTCCAATTTGAGAACAAGGAGCTCCACGTTCAGTTCTTTAACTAAAATCTTCAATTTCATCTTCAATGTACCTATATATAAAATAAACTTAATTAAGTACAAATATAATATAGTTTAGCATTAAAACCCCAAAATGTAAGGTAAGTAATGCACTAAAAATATATAATTATAGCCAAACATACTACGCCACACTTAAACGTTGCTCGTCCTCGAGTCAACTAACAATTCACACTGTCCTTGAGCACTTTGTTTTTACACAATTGAGGCACGCTACACCAATGACTATGTTTTGTAGCAACAACTAAACTTTAGCATATGCAATACATACACTTCCATTTTTCTTATGCCAAACTTCAAAAATATTCAAACAAAAACAACATACTCATAACAATCCTAGCCTCAAAAATCAATTAATGTCGCAATGCACTCATGGATTGAACACCCAAATCATAGAGAGAAGTCTAATAACATTACCTATCCCTCGTGAGACCACGTGCCCTCACAACAAGCATAAGAGAGTAAGTTGAATCCATACATTCAAATCAAATGCTCAAATATATTTTAAGCACTCATATATATCAAAGAAAATCTCTCACTCTCACAAAGGAAGTCACATGCATGCAGTTGGTACCATAGGCTTGCCCATTATGTAAATCTCTACTAATATAGGCTCACACGATCTAAAATCAATTAAGACTTTTTTTTATGACTGTAATGTGGGCTAAGAGACGGATAGGATATATTTTAGGAATAGTGGTTATTCCTCCTAAGCACTTTAACACATCACATGATAAACTTTAAGCGCACAATTTCTAAATCCACTTTAATTTCATAACTTCAACCACTCTCAACAATATTCCCTTTTTCTTTAAGCACTACTTTAAATTATATCAAACTAGCAAGAACAAGAAAATAATTTAATCACCAACATATATATATATATATATATATATATATATATATATATATATATATATATATATATATATATATATATATATATATATATATAATTTCCGCTAGTGGTGTATTATTTTACAAAATAAGTGCACATTTTCTTCCCTTCATTGGTTCCACTTAAAAGACACCCTACACTTAGTCCTTTCGTACTTCTTTAGCACTCATCTCACAATTAAAGTAGCTTAAGTGGTAAAAGGATCAAAACAATGTCAACTAAAAACAAAAGGGTATATGCTCGTAATGTGGGTGCCAAATAAAAGTCTATAGGCTCACAAGGAGTAAATAGGGATAAATTTTATTTATAGTAAGCAATAAGCTCAAAAAGATCAAAGAAAGCCTAAAATCATTTCTCAAAACGAGTATCACCTCAAATTTCGCTTCAACTCACATACCGGGCAAGTTCTAGACACAAGTACAATACATAGACTCCACAAAAATCTAACCACACAAGGCACATGACTCACTAAGGACGGTTTCATTCCGATTCTCAAACTAATACAAGTATTCACAGAGCCACGAGATATTAAGCATTTAGCACAAAGTGAACAATAGTCAAATAAATTAAATGTAGGTGTCACAAAACATGCTATCCAAATAACCAAGGCATCATAAGCAGTTTTAGTACATAGGGAAGATACTACGCATGCCAAAGCCTAAATATGCTACTATCAAACAAGTCAAGGCGCCTAGGAATCTCATATTTCTTCTTCCATTTATTCCCTAAATTCTAATCTACTCTAAAAATAAAAAAATTAAAAGAAAAAAACTACAACCCGCTTCAAACTACATCCCATGAAAAAATTCCGAGGCACAAAGAAAAACCCCAAGGGACTATCACTACTTAAAAAAAAAGCTAAAAGACATATTTTTGGATTGTTGTTTAGACTTTAATCCCTCAAGAAAACTGTCTAGGAGACCCATCATCGGAAAAAGTCCAATTTTTCTACCTTTTTCATTTTTTTTTCAATTTTTCATAGCTACTAAAACATTACACAACTATGAGAACAAAAATAAGAAGTTAACATTTTTCTAACATACTACTACTAATTATCTAGAGAATTCTCTCTCCCCACATTTAAAAGAGTGCAGTGTCTCCAATGCACAAATAAAGCAAAACAATAATGAGGGTGGACAAGAAACTCCCTGAAAGGCCAAATGCCGAAGCAATAGCGGCTCACAAGGTACTCAGACTTCTTCTAGATATGGTCCTTTGTGTTGACACCCCACACTTAGTTTTCACCATCTAGCTCACTTTTTCACTCTTCCAATGGCTTTGCTTCCTATGCTCATAATCCTAAAAAACAAAAATAACACTACAAAAATAATATAAAATAAAAATGCAATAAAGCTGAGTTTCCTCCCAACAAGCGCCAGATTTAATGCCGCGGCACGACTTGAACAACTTTTTGCCTCCACCTCGAACTTATGAATTCAGCCCCCAATAGGGCATCTAGTCTGTGGCTATGCTCCTTCGGTGGGGCTACAAAGAAAATCAAGCCAAGCAATAAATTTTCCACTCTACACTTCTTGGTCTTTAGATGGAATGTAATTTTTACTTTTTTTCACACCGAATTCGAGAATGTAAGCACCATGTTCCTCGTCCATTGGCTCCTCCAAAGGCTCAGATGACTCGATTTCCATGTCATCATCCAAAGACAATGTTGAAAGTTGTATAAAATGAGGATCAATACGCCCTAACTCTAGAATTGTATTACTCTTTATATCTTCATATTTACATGCACTAGAATCTTAAAATATAACATTATCTACTTCCTCGCATGGCTCTAGTGTAGTTTTCTCAAAATGGTCATCATCAACAAGATGTCACGACCCAAAATTCCCACCGTCGGGGTCGTGATGGCGCCTAACATCACACTTTATAGGAAAACCAACGTTAGAGATTCAATACACAATAATCTTAAAACTTCGACGATTAACAACAATTAACACATATCGAATTAATAAGAAAACGGAAAACTATAACAAAACCGAGTATTCATACATAACTACCCATGATATGGAGTCACAACTCACGGACTTCTATGATTTATCATCAAATATTTGGCTGAAGGAAAAATAAAACTATTTATGAGTCAAGAAAACAGTAAAATGAGCAAGTAGGAGGGGACTCCAGGGTCTGCGGATGTCGGCAGATCTACCTTGGGTCTCCTGTGTAGTGAAGTCAACTGCAAATCTTAGAATTAGCTCAGACCGATACCTGAATCTGCATAGAAAGTGCAGAGTGCAGTATTAGTACAACCGACCCCATGTACTGGTAAGTGTCAAGCCTAACCTCGGCGAAGTAGTGACGAGGCTAGGACAAGACACACACAAACAACCTGTGCAGTATAATCATACATGTAGCAATAGCAACAATAGCAGAAATAAGGCAGGAAATATTGAGAGGGGACATGCTGAGGGGTTCACACTGTAAGAAATCAGCAACAATGATATAACAAGATAAATCAAAAATGCCTTAAACAGATAAAACAAGTAAGAACGGTAAAAGAAACTGCACGGCATCAACCTTCGTGCTTTTACTCTCAACCTCACCATATGAAATAATGAAATGGCACGGCATCACCCTTCGTGCTTTACACTCTTCCTCACCATATGAAATAATGAAATGGCAACGGTATCACCCTTCGTGCAATACAATCTTCCTAACCATTTGAAATAATTCAATGGCACGACATCACTCTTCGTGCTTTACACTCTTCCTCACTGTCACGACCCGAATTCCCACCGTCGAGATCGTGATGGCGCCTAACGCTGCACTTGCTAGGCAAGCCAACATTAGATGTTTGTAACATAATAATCTTACAAAATACTGAGAACAACTACAACTCAAAACATAATAATTAGAGTATGAAATGAAACTTGCATAATAATACCATGCATGCAAAATCTATATGTTTAGCTACCCAGGGTCTGGTGTCATAATTCACGGACTACTAAGATTAACTACAAATTTTTGGCTGAAATGAAGAAATGCATCTGTTTGTGAACTAAATAAAATAGTAGATGAATATATAGGAGGGGACTCCAGGAATCTGTGGACGTCGGCAGATCTACCTCGGGTCTCTTGCGCAATGACAACTACGATCTCAGAATCAGCTCGGACCGATACATGGATCTGCACAGAAAGTGAAGAGTGCAACATCAGTACAACCGACCCCATGTGGTAAGTATCAAGCCTAACCTCGGTTAAGTAGTGACGAGGCTAGGACAAGACACCTACATATAACCTGAACATTATAATCATGCTAGAGGCAACAACAGTAAATAAGGAAACAAAATAGAAAATAATGGGAGGGACATACATCGGGAGATTACAATATAAAGAGTGAGAATAATGAATTAAGCAATTAAAACATCAAGGAAAACTTCACAACATCACCCTTCGTGCTTTACACTCTCAACCTTAATTGAACAGCACGACATCATCCTTTGTGCTTTAAACCTCTCAAAATATAAACGACATCACCCTTCGTGCTTTATCACTCATAAATCATGGCACGGCATCTCCCTTCATGCATTAACACTCACATATCATGGCATGACATCACTCTTCGTGCTTTACACTCCTCCTCATAATATAAATAATGCCAGTTCGACATCACCCTTCGTGCTTTACACTTCTTCTCACAAATCACAGAATCAATAGCAGCAGATAAAATAGAAGTTTCACAAGGAAACCATTACTTTACAAGTGATTAATACCACAACATGAATCTCCACATTTAAACAATATTCAGAAGTTATCAACTCTCAGTGACTCCAAATATAAGTCACCTAGGATTTAAGACTGCAAAATTTATAAATGATAGAATTTCACTCGCATGCTATGATTCAACAACAACGCATAGATGCTCATCACCTCATCTATACATCGTATTCAACAACCAAGCACGTAGCAAATAAACACATAATACCTATTCTCTCACGCTGAAGTTAGACACGACACTTACTTCGATTCATATGCCACTCATTGCTCAAGTACCGACCTTAGAATTCACCTCCAACCCACTTGTATCTAGTCACATATAGCTAAATACCATCAATTTTCGCCAAAGGAATCAACTTTAATGAATAATTACAGATTTCCTGAATTTTCCCAAAGAAAAGTTAAAATCGACCCCGGGACCGCTTGGTCCAAGCTCGAGGTTCGGACTGAAATCCGTTTACCCATTCATCCCCTTGCCCAAATATATAATTAGTTCCGGAATCCGACCCCAAATCGAGGTCAAAATCCCCAAATTTGTAAAATTCCCAATTCCCCCAAAATCCCTAATTTCTACCCTTAAAGAACAAGATTAAAGACTAGGAATTCATTAAATGATGATGAAAATCGAAGAAAACAAGTTAAAAGGTGCAAACCTATGATTGGGTGTCGAAACCCCTCTTCAAGAATCTTCCTAGGTTGAGTTCTAATGAAGGAGTTGTGAAGTTTTTGAAAAATCCCATGCTGGTTCTGTTTTAATATACAGGCGTCAGACCTTCATCGCGTTCGCGATGGGTCTGACGCGATCGTGAAGCAGTGGCTCTAGTAGCCTTCGCGTTCGCGAGATACTCTCCGCGTTCGTGAAGGCTTATTCCCACCAGCCTCCACGTCCGCAATCCGTGTGCCGCATTCACGTAGAGTATGATTCCCCTCCCCTAGGTCCCAATGCTTCATTCGCGGTAGCCTGGTCGCGTTCGTGAAGGGAAATTCCCCCAACGCTCCGCGTTCACGACCAGCCCTTCGTGTTCGCGTAGAAGAAAGTCTCCCTCAGGAAAGTTTATTCGTCGCGTTCGCGTGAGAAGATTCGCCAACGCGAAGAAGGAAACCAGCAAGTGCTGAAGCTGCAGAAAAACCAAAATTTCCTAAGTCCAAAACATCCCGAAGCCTATCCGAAACTCACTCGAGCTCTCGAGGCTCCAAACCAAACATGCACACAAGTCTATAAACATCATACATACTTGCTGGTGCGATCAAATCGCTAAAATAACATCTAAAACTATAGATTTAGCATCAAAATCAACGAAATTCTAAAGAATACTTAAAGTTACTATTTTCTCAACCGAGGGTCCGAATCACGTCATATAAATTCCGTTTCTCACCAAATTTCACAGACATCATTTAGATATTATAATGAACCTGTACCGGGCTATAGAACCAAATTACGGGCCCGATACCATCAAAATCAAGCATTAAGCAGATACTTTAAAACCATAAATTTTTCTGAAATTCAATTTTAGTCAAAAATTCATTTCCCGGGATATGGATCTCGGAATCTGATTCCAGGCATACGCCCAGATCCCATATTTTACTACGGACCCACTGGGACAGTCAGAACACGGGTCCGGGGTCCTTTTACTCAAAACGTTGACCAAAATCAACTAAAATCACTTTTAAATTCTAGAAATTATTATTTCTCCTATTTTCCTCATAAAGGCTTTCCGGAATTATGCCCGGTCTGTGCACGCAAATAGAGGAGAGTAAATATAAGATTTTAAAGGCTAACGAGCATGGAATAAAGTTCTAGAACATAAGACGACCCCTTGGGTCATCATACTCACCAATCAAAGATCAATAATAACAGATAGATAGAAATATCATAGAAAAATCAGTATTTCATCAATACTTAGTACCACAATGTCAACCTCAACCTTGAGCCAATATTCAACAATTACCAAATCTCACTATGACCGGATAGATGTTTCCCAATCATCACAAATGGCTACACTAAGCATGAGAAATATGATTAAAGACTACAACAATTGCCAGAATAGGACTCACTCGCATGCTATAACTCGACAACAACACATAGGTGCTCGTCACCTCACCTATACATTGTACTCAACAACCAAACACGTAGAAAATAAGTAAATAATAACTAATCCCTCAAGCCAAAGTTAGACACGATATTTACCTCGCTCCAAAGGCCATATTAAAGCTCAACCACCGCTTTTTCTCTAAATTTCACCTCCAATCCACCCATATCTAGTTACAATTAACTTACTAACATAAATTATTGATAAAGAAATTAGTTTCAATACATTACTATAGGTTTCCCAAACTTCCCCCAAAAAGTCAAAATCGACCTCGGGCCCTCTTGGTTAAAACTTGAAGTTCGGACAAAAATCCGTTTACCCCTTCGCCCCCCCAGCCCAAATATGTAATTAGTTCTGGAATCCGACCCCAACTTGAGGTCTAAATTTCCAAATTTGCAAAATCCCCAATTCCCCCAAAATCCCTAATTTCTAGCTTGAAAGAACAAGATTCAGGACTAGGAATTCAATGAGTAAAAATGGAAATGGAAGAAAACGAGTTAAGAAATGCAAACCTATGATTTGGTGTTGAATTCCCTATTCAAAATTCTCCCTAGGTTGAGTTCTAGTGATGAAATATGAAATTTGGGAAGAAGTCCTGTTTTTGTTCTGTTTTGAAAATCATTGGGCAGGTCTTCATCGCGTTTGCAAGAGACCTGTCGCGATCGCGATGCACAGCCAGAAAGGAATTCACGTTCGCGAAGAGTTGCACGCGTTCTCTTAGGTCTGTACCCCCTAACCTTCGCATTCACGAGCTTAGGCCCGCGTTCACATAGAACAACTCGAAGATTCCCAGCCCCCCTCCAATACATTATGCGTTCGCGTCTAGCCGGTCGCGTTCGCGAAGAGCAAACCCCCCAATGCTCTGCGCTGCGACCAAGGCCTGGCGTTCACGTAGAAAAAATCCATCCCCAGCCCAGCTTACACTTCGCGATCGTGAAGAACAAAATGTCAGCACACCAGAAACAATAAGCCGCCAGATTTTTCTAAGGGAAAAATCATCCCGTAGCCTATCCGAAACTCACCCGAGCCCTCGGGGCTCCAACCCAAACATGCACACAAGTCTAAAAACATCATACAGACTTGCTCGTGTAATCAAATCACCAAAATAACACGTAAAACTATGAATTTAGCACCAAAACATATGAAATTCTCAAGAACACTTTAAAGTTTCTATTTTCTCAACCAAAGGTCCGAATCACGTCAAATCAGTTCTGTTTCTCACCAAATTTCACAGATAAGGTATAAATATCATTACAGACCTGTACCGGGCTCGAAACCAAAATACGGACCCGATACCAACAAGATCAAACACTAACTAATTTCTTAAAACCTTTATGATTTCAGTCTTTACAATTTAAATCAAAAATTCATATCTCAAGCTAAGGACCTCCGAATTTGATTACGGGCATACGCCTAGGTCCCATATTTACTACAGACCCATCGAGACCATCAAAATATGGGTCTGGGTCCGTTTATTCAAAATATTGACCGAAGTCAACTAAAAAGTATTTTTAAGGCCAAAAAATTTTATTTCTTAAGATTTCCACATAAAAGCTTTCGGGAAACATGCCCAGATTGCGCATGCAAATCGAGGAGGGTAAAAAGGAGATTTTTAAGGCTAAAGGGCGCATAATAGATTTCTAACACACAAGATGACCCCTTGGGTCATCACAATTTCCACCTCTGAAACAACCGTTCGTCCTCGAACTGACATAGAAAAGTACCCGAACTGATGAATAGGTAGAGATATCTACTCCACATGTCTGTCTCAGACTCCCAAGTAGCTACCTCAACAGGTTGACCTCTCTACTGCACTCGAACCGAAGGATAACTCTTCGACCTCAATTGAAGAACCTACCGATCTAAAATAACTACCGTCTCCTCCTCATAAGTCAAATCCTTGTCCAACTGAACAGAGCAGAAATCTAACACGTGAGACGGGTCACCATGATACTTCTGGAGCATGGACACATGGAATACTGGATGAACTGATGATAACCCTTAGGGAAGCTCAAGCCTATAAGCCACCTCTCACACTCTATCGAGAATCTCAAAAAGCCCGATGTACCTAGGGCTCAACTTGACCTTCTTTCTAAACCTCATGACACCCTTCATGGGTGATACCCGCATCAACACTCTCTCCCCGACCATGAATACCACATAAGAACTCTACGGTCGGCATAACTCTTCTGCCTGGATTGAGCTGTGCGAAGTCGATCCTGTATAATCTTGACCTTGTCCAAGGCTTCCTGTACTGGATCAGTACCCAACAACTGAGCCTCTCCCGTCTCAAACCATCCAAGTGGCGACCTGCACCGTCTACCATATAATGCCTCATAGGGAGCCATATGAATGCTCGACTGGTAGCTATTGTTGTAGGAGAACTCTGCAAGGGGCAAGAACTGATCCCACCATCCTATGAAGTCTATAACACAAGCGTGGAGCATATCCTCCAAGATTTGAATAGTACGCTCAGACTGTCCGTCTGTCTGAGGATTGAATACTATGCTCAACTCAACCCGCGTACCCAACTCATGTTGTATTGCCCTCCAGAAGTGCGAGAAAAACTACGTACCTCGATCAAAATTGATAGACACGAGTACACCGTGATGACGAACGATCTCTCGTATATAAATATCTGCCTACCGCTCCGACGAATAGGTAACTACAACAAGAATGAAGTATACTGACTTAGTCAGCCTATCCATAATGACCCATAGGACGTCAAAGTTCCTCTGAGTCCGTGGGAGTCCAACAACAAAGTCCATAGGGATATGCTCCCACTTCCACTCAGGAATCTCCATCTGCTGAAGCAAACCACTGGGTCTCTAGTGCTAATACTTCACCTGCTGACAAATCATGCACCGATCTACATAAGAAACTATATCCTTTTTCATCCTTCTCCACCAATAATGTTGCCGCAGGTCCTGGTACATCTTCGCGGTGCCCGGGTGAATAGAATACCGAGAACTATGAGCCTCCTCAAGGATCAACTAACGAAGCCCATCAACATTAGGCACACACACAAACACGACCCTGCATCCTCAAAATGTTGTTATCTCCAACGATAACCTCCTTGGAACGACCGTGCCAAACTATGTCCCTAAGGACCATCAAATGAGGGTCATCATACTGCCGATCTCTGTTACGCTCAAACAAGGAATACCAAGTGATTGTGCAAGCTATAACACGACTGAGCTCTGAAATATCCAACCTCACAAACTAGTTGGCGAAAGTCTGAACATCTGAAGCTAGCAGTCTCTCACTGACTGGAATGAATGCAAGACTGCCCATACTCACTGCCTTCGTACTCAATGCACCGGCCACCACATTGGCCTTTCCTGGATGATATAATATGGTGATATCATAGTCTTTCAATAGCTCCAACCACCTCCTTTGCCTCAAATTGAGATCCTTTTACTTGAACAAATACTAAAGGCTGCGATGATCCGTGAAAACCTCACACGATACGCCATAAAGATATTGCCTCCAAATCTTCAGCGCATGAACAATGGCTGCCAACTCTAAATCATGAACATGGTAATTTTTCTCATGAACCTTCAACTGCTGAGATGCATATGTAATCACCCTACCCTCCTGCATCAATACTGCTCCGAGCCCAACACGTGCGGCATCAAAATATACCGTGTAAGATCCTGAATTTGATGGTAATACCAACACCGAGTCAAAGATGCCTTGAGCTTCTGAAAGCTTACCTAACACTCATCCGACCATCTAAACGGGGTACTCTTCTGGGTCAACCTGGTCAATGGGGCTGTTATAGAGGAAAATCCCTCCACAAATCGACAGTAATAACCCGCCAAACCCAAGAAGCTCCTGATCTCCGTAGCTGATGTGGGTCTAGGCTAGTTCTGGACTGCCTCAGTATTCTTAGGATCTACCTGAATACCCTCTACTGATACGACATGGCCCAAGAAAGCGACTTAATTCAACAAAAACTCGCTTTTCAAAAATTTATAATACAACTGATTGTCCCTCAAAGTCTGGAGCACTATCCTGAGGTGCTCATTCTCCTCCCAACTGCAGGAGTATATCAAGATGTCATCAATAAACACGATCACAAAGGAATCCAAATAAGGCTTGAACACTCGTTTCATCAAGTCCATAAATGCTGCTGGGCCATCGGTCAACCCAAAGGACATCACCAGAAACTCATAGTGCCCATACCACGTCCGAAAAGCTGTCTTAGGGACATCGGATGCCCTAATACTCAACCGATGGTAGCCATACCTCAAAGTAATCTTCGAAAACACCTTGGCAGCCTAAAGCTGATCAAATAAATCATCAGTATTTGGAAACAGATGCTTGTTCTTGTTAGTGACTTTGTTCAATTGTCGATAATCTATACACATCCTCATAGACATATCCTTCTTCTTCACGAACAAAACCTGCACACCCTAGGGCAAGACACTAGGTATGATAAATCCTTTATTAAGAAAATCATACAACTGTTCCTTCAATTGTTTCAACTCTGGTGGGGCCATCCGGTATGACGGAATAGAAATGGGCAAGTGCCCGAACCCAAATCAATACAAAAGTCAATATCCATATCGGGTGGCATACCCAATAGGTCTGCAGGAAATACCTCTGGAAAGTCTCGAACAACAGGAACATAATCCATAGAAGGTACCTCAGCACTAGAATCAAGAACATAAGACAAATAGGCCAAACACCCTTCTCGACCATACACCGAGCCTTCATATAAGAATTAACGCTACTGGTAGAATGGCCCGGAATCCCTCTCCACTCTAATCGAGGCAACCCCGGGAAGCCTTAGGTTACCATCTTAGCCTGACAGTCCAAGATAGCGTGATAAAGAGACAACCAATCCATACCCAATATAACATCGTAATCCAATCTAAGAGCAGAAGGTTTACAATGTTCTTAAGACTCCCAATAGTGACCACACACGAACGATATACACAATCCACAACAATAACATCTCCCAAATGTATGGACACATATACAGGGGCACACAAGGAATCATGAGGTAAGACCAAATATGAAGCAAAATAAGATGATAAATAGGAGTAAGTAGAACCCGGATCAAATAGAACTGAAGCATCTCTACTGCAAACTGAAATAGTACTTGTAATGATAGCATCAGATGAATCAGCCTCAAGTCTGGCTGGATAAGCATAACATCGGGGCTGGGCGCCACCACTGTGAATCATATCCCTGGGACGGCCTCTAGCCAGAGGGCCTACACCTCTAACGTCCTGACCTCCACCTCTAACAATCTGGCCCCTACCTCTAACTTCCTGACCCCTGCCTCTCGCTAGCTGAGTAGGCAGTGCAGCTACTACTGCCGGAACCATGGCACGAGAACTCAGGTGTTGTGAACTACTCGATGCACAAGGACAATATCTAGCAATGTGCTAAGGATAACCACAAGTATAACAAGACTTCGGCTGCTGAGACTGCTGGCCAGCAAACTGACCCTGTCGACCTGAATAACCACCCTGACAACTTTGAAGGGGAGGTGCACTGATAGGAGCTGGTGGTCCACTGTAGGTTGGCTGATCAGAATAAGGCATATAAGAGCCACGACCACCTAGGGCACCATGGGATTCCTGGAGCACTAAATGAAATGCCCTGGGAGGATGGCCTCTACCATAAGTAACCCCGCGTCCAGATGAGACACCACTGAATCCAACGGAATGACGAGGTCTCTTGTCCGAAACCTGACCTCCCTGTCCAAGAACCATCTCAACTCGTCTGGTAACATTAGCCGCATCTTGGAAAGAAATCTCACTCCCTGTATCCTTAGCCATCTACAATCTAATAGGCTAAGCAAGACCCTCAATAAACCTCCTCACCCTCTCTCTCTATGGGGAGCAAAAGAATAGCATGACAGGGCAAGTACACAAAATGAGTCTCATACTATGTAACAGTCATGCTGCCCTGCTGGAGACGCTCGAACTGACGGCGGCGCTCCTCCGTCAAGGTGATAGGCAGAAACTTCTCCAAGAAGAGATGTGAGAACTGGTCCCAAGTAAGAGCAGTCGACCCAGCTGGTCTGGTCCATAAATAATCCCTCCACCATTTCTTGGCAAAACCAGTCATCTGAAAAGTGGCAAAGTCGACCTCATTGTACCCATGTTCCGAAGAACCTCGTGACAGCTATCAAGATACTCCTGGGGATCCTCTGAAGTAGCACAACTAAAACAAACTGGAAAGATCTTGGTAAGCCTATCCAATCTCCATAAAGCCTCAGAGGACATAGTTGACCCATTAACGGGTTGTGCCGCAGCAACAGGCTAAACTACTCCGATTGGGTGGACTACTGGAGTCTAAAACTGGGGAGCCATCTGCTCCGGAGTGTGAGTAACAGGAGTCTGGGCTCCTCCCCCAGCTGCCGCGCACCCTATTTTTCCTCTTCTTCGCGGAATATCGGGTTTATGAAATTGGTTGGGACGACTCTTTCCTTTTGGGAAAGGGGTTTGCATATTTGGAATAGTCGCCACCTAACGATTTTAACGGTGCGCTAGGGCACCTAAGGGGTTCAATTACAACTACGTTGCTAACCAGAGATCTGGGTAAGGGCTTGAAATTATCCTAAGGGAAGGTATTAGGCACCCCTCAGGAACCATAAGTGTGGTTCCCGGCCAAATGGTTTCGTGAATTTGTACCACTAACAAATAACAAGTAAAGGCTCAAATAAGAGGGGATTTAAGTCTTAAGCATATAGGTGTTTAGAAAATAGTAGGGATGATTACGAACTAACGTATACATGCGTCCTAGGTTTATAATAATATGGATCACATCAATGCAATACCCGGTAATCACTCCTCGAAGAGGGGCTACACGTGGTATTAGTGCACCAGTCATCATATCGATATTCTACCCTTCCCCACCCGTGAAGATAATTAAAGCGTATGTTTGGTCACGGACTTTATTGCGTGCTATTACCCATCCCATCCTATCAGTCCTGGAGGAGGCTAGGACTACTATCCTAAAAGGAAGTACTAGGTTGAACCCTAGGTTTAAAGGACAAGATTTTAAGTGACAAACAGCGACAATTAGGACTTCAGATAAGGGAAAAAAAAGAGCAGATTCAAGGCCCAAGTATTCCTCCACAGATTATGCACATGATTATCACGACTCAAACACATATAATGGCAATATTGTTAATTAAGATCCTAAGACATGGTGTCTAGGTGAATTCAGAGGATAAACAGATAGGCGGACTTGTTTTATAACTCAAAAAACTTTCCCTAATCAGTTTGCCTACTGATTTAAAAGTGCTTATTAGTATTAACCAGCACACACAAGAGAGACAAATTTCAAATTTTTTGAAATTTAGTCACCTAAGGTTTGACTAAGCGAGGGATAATGTATACTAACAGAATTATTGGAGGAACTAATGCAAATTATTACCTAAACATGTTGTTCTAGGTTGTTTAGAACACAGAAGCATTACCAATTATTTTTAGAGAAAACTGAGAGAGGTTGTTATACCTTTTTATACATCAGTAATTAGACTAAATGTAGTTGAGCGATTAGGACCCTATAACATGATATCTAATACACAGGTGGAGATGCAGAATGATGCATATACCGAATTCCTAAGCATGATTTCTAAATGCTCAGTAGTCACAGTATTAATCATAGTTTCAGAAGATGCTGGAGTGATAATTTATTTTAAAGTTGTTTAGCCTAGGACAAGATTTTTAAGCGTACATGGCAATGTGGAACATGATAGTAGAGAATATCATTTATTAGTAGGAGTTTCTAAGTAAAAGTGAACATGCTGAAACAGTAGGTATGATACCTAATAAACATGATTTCTAATGTATGAATTTGAACATATGGGCCTAAAAATGATCTTTATTGCACAGATAGGAAGTAAAGTCTAATAGCATGGTTTCTACTGCACGAATTTAACATATGGGCCTAAACATGATGTCTATTGTACGTATAGGAAATAAAGTCAAATAGCATGCTTTCTAATGCATGAATTTGAACATATGGGCCTAAACATGATCTCTATTGCACATATAAGAAATAAAGTCTAATAGCATGGCTTCTATCCCTTTAATAGCTACCATGCATAGTTACCCCCTCCCTTTTCACTATCCATCGTTTACAATAAGTTATTAAAGACAATATGAATTGTATAACTAAAATGGAAAATAAGAAGATATTCTATAGGGAGCCTTCAACTAGGTCCAAATCCTCCAAACCTCATTGTCATATAGTGTTGCATAGCCTTTCATAGTCCGGGTGTATCAGAGTTCCCTAAGGACCTCAAGGGCTCCCGGGCAGTGCTCACACCCAGACATAGCCAAAGAGTTAAACATGTGCAGTGTGGGAAGTGCTTGCCATCTGTGTCAGAGTTCAGAGGGTACTCAAAGGGTCCCCAAAGCAGTGCTCACACGATGAGGGCTGAACTTAGACTTCTAAGAGCATGTGTGAGAGTGATTTTTATTTAAAAGGATTTTAGTAAGGAATAGTTTTGAGAAAGAGTAAGTAAGAAAACAATTTTGAAGAAGGAAATGGAGGCTTAACATCATACAAAGGACCAAGGATAGTCCAACAATCACAAACATGGGTAATGAGATTTGAGGGACAAATACAGAGCATGTAAGGCAAACATGCATCAGGAAGATACACACATAGACTTACAATCAGAAACTCCTAAGGGTCTAGAGGATCAGGCGGTACGGTAAAGTGCTAGGTTAGATTAACAACTAAGGCCATGGTTAAACTAATGTACCAGTCATAGGCATGTAAGAAGTAGGTGCTAAGTGTATAGAAACATGATGGTCATAAACAAATAAAGCCTAATTTAAACATGAAGAGGGAAGTTCAGGATCCTAGATACATGCTGAAGAATAAGTAAGAAAATTGGGAGCATACTGAATTACAACAGTAGTAGAAGCATGTTGGTTTGCGGACTGAAATTTAAATCATAACATACCAGTTAAGTGAAGAAAACAGTAACACAAACAGGAAAGTAGGAGATGCACAATAGTTAGCCTTGGCTTGCAGCCGGCTAACCTAGAGTAGTAGTAGTTAGCACAGAAGGGAGAGCATAGAGTCTTTTAAATTGTGTGAGAGAGATTGTTTGAACAGATCAGTTCGTGTGTGTGTAATGAATGAATAGAGTATATATATAGTATGAACACTTGATGAAAAATAAGGAAAAATCAGAATTAACCAGTGATTGTGGGACTGAATATCAATCAGT
>ML327767.1:0-22529 GCA_005239505.1 Nicotiana paniculata
TGAGTGATTTCCACAGTGTCCTTCGTGGACTTCTTTCATCACAAATTCCGTTTGGTTAGGTCTAAGGAATTTAGCTAGGGGTCCTCCGAACATCTTACGATAAAGTAAGTTGCGAATAAGGCAGTACCGTGCAGCTTTGCGGCGAAGTGCTTGAGTTGTTTTCCTATCTTTAAGTACGGTGCCATTCTGCAAAAAATTAAGAATTTCGTTTCTCCAGTCCCAGGATATGTTGTTGAAAGTTACCTTATTCCTATCCTGGTCTATTATTGAATGAAATAGTTAAACGACAATTGTATTGTCTTTGTTCGTTACTTTTGTGACTGCTGCGAGGTTAGCTAGTGCATCTGCTTCTGCATTTTCCTCTCTACGTATTTTCACTACTTTCCCTTTTTTGAATTGTCTAACGAGCTCTCGTGCTTTTTCTAGATACTGTTGCATTTTAGTCTCCCGAGCGATGTAAGTCCCCTATATCTGATTTACTACCAGTTGGGAGTCGTTGTTGATCACAATTTGCTCGATGAGCTCCCGTAAGAGTTCAAGCCCTGCAATAACAGCTTCGTACTCTGCTTCATTCTTAGTGATAGTATAACACTTTAAATCTTGTCGTGTCTTTTCACCCGTGGGTGATATCAAGACTATGCCTAAGCCGGCGCCTTTTATATTTGAAGAACCATTGGTGAACAAGGTCCATAGGTCTGGATTAACACTGTTAAAGAGTTGTAACTCTTTTCTACTTCAGATACAATGTTATTACTAAAGTCAGCAAGAAAATCAGCTAGTATTTCAGACTTAATTGCATACCTAAGCTGATATATTATATCATGCTCACTTAATTTTATGGCCCACTTGGCTAATCTTCCTGACAATTCCTGTTTATGCAGAATATTTCTTAAAGGATATGAGGTCACAACGGTGATTGGGTGGCATTGAAAATAGAGTAATAATATTCTAGATACCATTATTAAAGTTAAGGCTAACTTGTCCAGATGTGGATATCTAGTCTCAACATCTACCAAAGTTTTACTTACATAATAGACAGGTGATTGTTTACCTTTTTCTTCTCTTACCAATACTGCACTTACAATAATTTCTGAGACAGCCAAGTAGATGTACAATTTTTCCTCTTCTTTTGGCTTTGAAAGCAGTGGCGGTTTCGATAGATAAATCCTCAGATTCTTGAGGGCTTGCTGACATTTTTCAGTCCATTTGAACTGATTCTGCTTTTTGAGAACTGAGAATAATTTAAAACTTTTTTCGGAAGATTTATAAATAAACCTACCCAAAGCTGCTATTCTCCTTGTTAGCCTTTGAACTTCCTTTCTATTTGTTAAAATATTTGGTATTTCCTCTATGGCTTTAATTTGAGCGTGATTTACCTCTATTCCTCTGTTTGATACAAGGAAACCCAAAAATTTGCCTGATTGCACTCCAAAAGTGCATTTCTCTGGATTTAACTTCATATTATACCTGCGTAAAATATCAAAAGCAATAGAGAGGTGCTGGGAATGGTCTTGTGCTTATGTTGATTTTACCAACATGCCATCAATGTAAACCTCCATCATTTTTCCAAGATGTTCTTGGAACATCTTGGTCACTAGCCTTTGATAGGTGGCTCCAGCGTTTTTAGGCCAAAAGGCATGACTTTATAACAATAAGTCCCCTTGTTCGTGATAAAGGAGGTTTTTTCCTCGTCTAAAGGATCCTTTTTAATCTGATTATAACCAGAATATGCATCTAGAAAGCTTAATAGTTCATGACTTGCGGTCGCATCAATCATTTGATCTATATGAGGCAATGGTAATGAATCTTTGGGGCATGCTTCATTTAAGTCAGTATAATCTACGCATACTCTCCACTTTCTATTCTCTTTAGGTACTACCACAGTGTTTTCTAAGCAGTTAGGGTACGTTACCTCTTGTATCGAACAAATCTTCATGAGTTTCTGTCCCTCTTGGTCAATCACTTGGTTCTTAAATTGTCCTTGCTTTCTTTTCTTCTGCTTAACAGGTACGAAGGATAGATCTTCATTTATTTTATGAGTCATCACTTCTAGTGGAATGTCTGTCATATATGAGTGGGACCACGCAAGACAGTCTACGCTAGCCTTTAAATAATCAATCAACTTACCTCTTCGAACGGAGTCTAGCCTCGTGCCTATATACAACTTCTGCTCAGACTTTTGTTCAGATAATGGAACGGCCTCGAGCTCTTCAGTAGTTGTTTTGATGTGCTCATCTTCCTTCGGTTCACGAATGACGTCCGGTCTGGAATCTGTTTCTGTGTGGTATAGTATACCTTCCGTGGTAACTTGATTTTCCTTCTCGTAAGTATTTTTTTTCGTACCTGTTTCAGCAATAATACCTTCCGTACCTATATGTGTAGTAATTTCTTCCATGCTTGTTTGGGCTATGTTACCTTCTTTGGAGATTCCCTTATCTCGTAATTATTCCACCTCTATTTTCTTGTTGTAGTATACCACAGAGTTTATATTTCTTGCGGTATGCTGATCTCCTTTGATTTGTTGAATCCCCCATTTAGAGGAAAATTTAATTACCTGATGCAACGTGAAGGGTATCGCTTTCATGTCGTGGATCCATGGCCTTCCAATGATCATGTTATAAGCCATGTCAGTATCGATGACTTGGAACCTGGCACTTTTGATTACTCCCTCAGCATAAGTGCTCAGCTCAATTTCTCCTTTTGTTATAACCGTAGAGTTATCAAACACTAATATAGCTTGTGCTTTTGGGATTACTTGATTCCCCATTAGTATTTCTTCCACGTCTCTTAGTAAAATAATATTAACTGAACAACCTGGATCAATCAAAACTCTTTATACATTAGTGTCATGAATAAGTAAAGATATTACCAGAGCATCGTTGTGCGGAAGCATTAATCCACTGATATCTGCATCATCGAAGGTTATATCATCTTCTCCACGAGCCCGCTTCCCGTGTGTAATTGTGAACTTCGTGGTTGTTTTCCAAAACACTCTGTTTACTTCTTCACCCCCGTGGATTACGTTAACGGTTCGTTTTGGAGAAGGAGGCTTTGGGGGCTCCTGCATGTTCCTCATATATGCTTTCTTAACTTTATCACTAAGCAATTCTTTCAAATAGACTTGTTTTAACAAATTTTCTACTTCACCTTGTAAAAATCCGCAATTCGTAGTTTTGTGCCCATGATCGTTGTAAAATTCACACCAGTGATCTGGGTTTCTTCTACTTTGACTTGACCGCATGTCTTTGGGCCACTTAATCTTGTCTCCCATGTTCCTCAATATTGAGACAAGTTCAGTAGTACTTAGATTAAAGGTATGATCCCCAATTGAGTACTACCTTTAGGTCGTTCATCTCGATCTTTTCCGGATCTAGACGAGGATGAGACTACGTCTCTTCCTTGTGGTCTATAGTCCGACCTAGTGTTTTCGAACCTGGGGCGGATATCATGCCCCGAGTGTCCTAAGTAAGGATCGTACCTATTTTTACTTGATCTTCTATCTGATTTAGAACGTCTGGATCTGGCATGATCTTCATCTCTCGAGCGAGCAATGATATCTTCTTCTATTCTGAGTTTAGTACTGTACTTGTTATATACATCGTTCCATGTTGTAGCGGGAAATTCTCTTACACTTTCCTTAAGTCGCCTCGTGGCTTCTGAGCCTTATCGTTCAATTTTCTTGCAAATGCCATGGCTGCCCAATTATAAAACACCCTGGGTAACTGCATTCATTCTCATTGAAATTTGTGTACAAACTCACGGAGTAGTTCCGTGTCTCCTTATTTTATTTTGAATATGTCTTCCATTCTCTTCTTAACTTTTTGTGCACCAGAGTGTGCTTTTATAAACAAATCTACAAGTTCGGCAAAAGAGTCAATAGAATTTTAAGGGAGAAGAGAATATCAGGTTAGGGCTCCTTTGATAAGTGTTTCCCCAAATTTTTTTGACAAGGACTGATTCAATCTCTTGTTTCGTTAAGTCGTTGCTTTTTACTCGAGTAGTGAAAGCAGTCACATATTCGCGTGGGTCAGTTGTTCCATCATATTGGGAACGCCAGGCATTTTAAACTTCCTGGGTATAGGCAAGGGTTCCGCACTTGTCTTCCAAGGTTGTTGAGAATATATATCAACATCGATGCCTTTGATGATAGGTGGTACTCCATGAATTTGTTCGATGCGATCATTCTGATCCTTCATCTGTTTTTGCATGGCTAGCAGTAAATTTTGTAATTCTGAGTTATTAGATATACATGGTCTCGTTTCGAGAGATTCATTAGGAGTATCTCCTCCTCTTAAGTTAGCCAACCCAGATTAAGGATTTTCCATGGTGATGGTGTTATTGGGGGTGGCATCAGCGGTGTAGGTAACGCTGCCGGTAATCCTCTCCTAAATATTTGCAAAGCTTGGCTCACATACTCTGCAATCATTTGCTTTACACGGTCTTGTTACACAGTTTGATCATTATCACCATTTTTATTATTGGATCTTTCTGGGGTTTGTTCCTTTGAAACACGTGGGGTTCCTGAAGGCGATGGAACTAGGGTTCTACTCCTTTGTTGGTTGTTGCCGTTGGGGATTGACATAATTCAGAGAATATCACTTGAAAAGTAAACAAAGATTATCAGTTTCCCGTGTAATGGAATCAAGATAATGGAGAAAAATCTTATTTTTAAGATGAATACGAGTTACTGATAATCAAGATAATGGAGAAAAATGAATAATAGACAATATTGCAGAAATATAGAGTTGACTGTATTCGAGAATCATATGCCTTTACAAGTTGTATTCCCCTCCCTTATATAAGAGATTCTTACAATGTATGACTCTTGTTGTGGTCACTCATTAATGACTAATTATGACATTAATGAGGCGTTACTAAGGATAACAGTAATTGGGGGTTCAGTTACATAATGTTCGAGTAATCAATCGTGGGTCCTTGAATGTGCTCGTAGCTTTATCTAGATTCATTCTGACCGTGCCTCTCTCCCGTTTTAATCAAGTTGAGTTTCCCGTGACTGATAAGTTTGTGGGTTTACTGAACCGTGCCTCTTTTTACCGTATCTCTTCAAGGAGTCGCATCCAGCTGTCACATTTTCCTATGTCCATGTGACTAGCTAAGTTGTCAAAAGTTGACTTACGTGTGAAACTCTTTTTTACCAATACAGGAAGGCCAATGTAGTGGATGATGCCTTGAGCAGAAAGTCAGTGAGTATGGGCAACATTGCTTACATTCCAGTCGGTGAGAGACCTCTTGCATCAGATGTTAAAGCTTTGACCAATTAGTTAGTTATGTTGGATGTTTTAGAGCCCAGTCGTATTCTAGCTTGTAAAATCGCTCGGTCTTCCTTGTTTGAGCGCATTAGGGAGCGGAAATATGATGACCCTCATTTGCTTGTACTTAGGGATACACTACAACACGATGGTGCCAAGCAGGTTACCATTGGAGATGATGCAGTTTGAGGGAGAAGGGTCGTATTTGAGTGCCTAATGTAGATGGGCTTCGTCAGTTGATTCTTGATGAGGACAAAAGTTCATGCTATTCTATTTATCCAGGTGCCTCTAGATGCATCAGGACTTACGACAGCATTATTGTTGGAGAAGCATAAAGAAGGACATAGTCGCTTATGTAGCTCGGTGTCTAAATTGTCAACAAGTAAAGTATGAGCATAAGAGATTTGGTGGTTTGGTTCAGAAGTTAAATATTCCTTGGTGGATGTGGGACTGTATCACTATGGATTTTGTTGTCGGGCTCCCACAGACTAGTAGGATAGTCGACGCGATATGGGTTATTGCGGACAGGCTGACAAAGTCAGCGCGTTTCATTCTTATGGCAGTTACATATTATTTAGAGGGGTTGGCTGAGATCTAAATCGGCGAGATCGTCCGTCTTCAGTGTATGCCCGTGTCTATCAGTTCTGATCGAGGTACGCATTTCACCTTGCACTTTTGGAGAGTATTACAAAGTGAGTTAGGCACGCAGATTGAGTTGGGCACAACATTTCATCCTCTGCCAGACAGACAGTTGGAGCACACTATTTAGATATTGGAGGATATGTATCGTGCTTGTGTTATAGATTTCGGGGTTTCCTAGGATCAAATCTTGCCACGCGCGGAGTTTGCCTACAACAACCTCTACCTGTCAAGCATTCAGATGGCCCTATAAAAGGCATTATACGGAAGGCGGTGCCGTTCTCCAGTTTGATGGTTCAAGCCAGGGGAGGCCCGGTTGTTGGGTACATGATGTGTCACGACCCCAAATCCTAACCGGCCTTGATGGCTCCTATCGTGGAACTAGGCTAGCTGACTACCGCGTGTTCACATTTTTCTTTTGTAAATCTTATTTAAGTTTCAAGAAATTCATAACAATATACAGAAAGTTTACTTAATATAATAGGCCAAATTTTATATACAATAATGCCGTCCCCAAAACCCGGAGCCAACATGTCATGAGCATCTAATGAAATAAGTCAAAATAAAGTAATAAGATACAAAACTCCGAATCAATGCTAAATATAATAGGAAGGGAAGGCAGAGATGCTGCGAACACTGAATAGCTACCTCTATATCCCCACGATCCGGCTCCGCTGCGGTATATATATATATATATATATATATATATATATATATATATATATATATATATATATATATATATACCGNATGTGAGTCCGCCAACTCAGTAGTAATAAAGATAAATAAAGTCTACGTGGCATGAAATGACATAAAAATCAATGTCACAACAACTAACAATATACACAGCCCAATAGTATACATAAATATACGAAAACATCATGCCTTCGAAATCAACTTCATAAAAGTTCTTAAAACAATGCACATTTTTAGTAACTTTAAAATAAAGATTTAGTATGCAATGAATGTAGTGAAATCATAAGTAGCCCCTCGGGCGAAAACATGTTTCATAATCAACCCCTCGGGCATTTCCTCACAATCCCTCAGCACCTCCCAATCACTCAGTCACTCGCACTCGGTGCGCTCACTGGGGTGTGTATAGACTCCGGAGGGGCTCCTTCATCCCAAGCGCTAATATCACTCAGCACCTCACCATCACTCTTGGCCCTTGGCCACACTTAGTGGAACCACTCGAATAGCCCTTCGGGCGAAGTAATAGAACGGGGTACTCGACCTGAAAATATCAGTTTAATGCTCATGTATTGTAAATCAGGATGAGTTTTAAATAAAATCGTATGCATAATGATGCTGAGTAAAACCATCAACAGGTAGTGAGGAAAAAAAGCAGTAAAACACCCTCAAAGGGTCTAAATAGACTGACACGAGGCCCCAAACACGGCTTATAGCCCAAATATTTCAGAAATCTCTAAAACATAATTTAACACAAGTTTTTGAGTAAATAAGCAACTTATTAGTTAACGCGGAGAGGACATAGTCCAATCCAAAAATCAGGACGCGTCACATATTCGTCATCCGATATGTGCGCCATTCCAAATTCAGTTGAGAAAATATGTAGTCCGGGGTTCCATACCCTCAGGACAAAATTTAAGACCATTTCTTACCTCTACCAGGCCGCGACACTAGTCCGCTATGCCTTTGCCCCTCAAAGTGGCTCACGATTGCTCTGAATCTAGTCAAAGTCAGTTCAACATCATTTAAATATACTCATGGAGCACAACCCAATCGAAAATCATCAAATTTAAACAAAATATAAAAATTCGGCCAAACTCAAGCCCTGGGCCCACATCTCGGAATTCGATAATTTTTACATCATTAGAAACCTCGTCCTCCCACGATTCTATACATACCAATAACACTAAATTCGGACCAAAATTTCAATTCCAAAATCTCAAAAGAAAATGGCAATTCCTTCCTCCCATTTTTCAAACTTTTCTTACCCAAAATCTTAGATTTTCAAGCCTAATCTCAATAAAAATAGCATAGGAACGGGATTAACAAATCAAAGAACACACTTTAGTTGAAGAATCTGGAAATCTCCTCTCAAAACCCTCTTCAATGGACTCCCCCGTATGGAAATTGATGAAAATTAAATAAATTTCGCAGACGTGGTCCTTTTATACTATTCTGCCCATTCATTTCCGCACCTGCGGACCCGGACTACGGTTCTAGGTGCGCACCTGCGAAAAAATAACTTAACGACCAAACTCGCACCTGCAATCATTTTTCCGCACCTGTGGCATCGCAGGTGCGATGCACCTTCTGCACTAGTGACCTCGCAGGTGCGACAATACCCTCGCACCTGTGAACCTCTCTTTGCCCAGAAATTTCTCGCGCCTGTGACTGCGTCTTCCACACCTGCGTGATTGCACCTGCGACTCCACTTTCTGAGGTGCGAAAACACTAGCAGCAGCATAGCAGAAAGTTTCCAAAATCCATTCCAACTTCTCGTTAACCATCCGTATCAATCCCGAGCCCCTCGGGGCCCCAACCAAACATGCCAACCTATCCCATAACATCATTAAAACTTAGTCGAGCCTTCGGAACACCAAAAACAACACTAAACACCAAATTCACATCAAATTCAAGCCTAAGAACTTTGAAACTTCAAAAATCTGCCAACTACGCTGAAACAAACCAAAACACCTCCGATTAATCTGAAATTTTGCAGACATATAAAAAATGACATTACAAGCCTGTTACAACTTCCGGAATTCCATTCCGACCTCGACAGCCTAATTTTCACTGCCGATCCGAAATCGCCAAAAACTAACTTCGCCGGTTCAAGCCTAATTCTACCCAGGACATCACAAAAATATTCCGAACACTCTCTTATATCGCAAATCACCTAAATAAGCTACTCGAGCCATAAAATCTGCATTTCGAGGTCGTTTACCAATAAGTCAACTCTTAGTTGACTTTCTCAACTATTAGGCTACTTTAAAAGGCTAAATGCCTAAAATCTGACCATAACCACTCCGGACCCAAACCAACTTATCCAACACACCAAAAATAAGATAGAGATACCTAACAAATGTGGAAATAGGGGGAACGGGGTAAATCTCACGGAACGACCGGTCGGGTCGCTACATCCTCCCCCTCTTAAACAAATGTTTGTCCTCGAGCGAGTCTAGAAACATATCTGGAGCCTCGAATAAGTGAGGATATCTATACCGCATCTCCCGCTCGGTCTCCCATGTGGAATCCTCCACCGGATACCCTCTCCACTGAACCTTCACTGAAGCTATATCCTTGGACCTCAGCTTTCTGACCTGGCGGCCCAAAGTAGCCACTAGCTCTACCTCATATGACATATCACCCTTGAGCTGAACCGTGCTGAAGTCCAAAACATGGGAAGGGTCACCAACATACTTCTGGAGCATCGAAACATTGAATACTCGATGAATACTCGATAAACTGGGAGGCATAGCAAGCCTATAAGCCACCTCACTAACCCTCTGACGTACCTCAAATGACCCAATGAACCTGAGACTCAGCTTCCCTTTCCTCCCAAATCTCATAACACCCTTCATGGGTGACACCTTCAGCAACACCTTATCCCCAACCAAGAATGACACATCTCGGACCTTCCGGTCAGCATAACTCTTCTACCTAGACTGTGCCGTGCGAAGCCTCTCCTGAATCAACTTTTCCTTACTCAACGCATCCTGAACGAAGTCTGTACCCAATAGCCTAGCCTCGCCCGACTCAATCTAACCAACCGGAGATCTACACCTCCTACCATACAAAGCCTCATACGGGTCCATCTGAATACTCGACTGATAGTTGTTATTATATCCAAACTCTGCTAGTGGCATAAACTGATCCCATGAACCATCAAAGTCAATCACACAAGCACGCAACATGTCCTCTAAAATTTGAATGGTACGCTCCGACTGCGCGTCGGTCTGAGGATGAAACGTAGTGCTGAACTCAACCTGAGTACCCAACTCTCTCTTCACGGCTCTCCAAAACTGAGATATGAACTGAGTGCCTCTGTCGGAAATGATAGAAACTGGAACCCCATGCAAATGGACAATCTCCCTGATATAAATCTCAGCTAACCTCTCCGATGAATACGTAGTACCAACAGGAATAAAGTGCTCAGACTTGGTCAGTCGATCCACAATAACCCATATAGCATCAAAACCTCCTCGAAGTCCGTGGGAGTCCAACTACGAAGTCCATGGTGATCCGCTCCAACTTTCACTCAACAATATCAAACCTCTGAAGCAATCCAGCAGGTCTATGGTGCTCATACTTAACCTACTAACAGTTGAAACATCGATCCACAAACTCCAAGACATCCCATTTCATTCTCCTCCACCAATAATGCTGCCTCAAATCCTAATACATCTCCGCGGCACCCAGATGGATGGAATACCGCGAACAATGAGCCTCTGCTAGAATCAAATCTCGAAGCCCATCAACATTGGGCAGAAAATCCTGCCCTGCATCCTCATGACCCCATCATCACCGCGACGTGCCCTGTCCTGAAGAACAAGAAAATGTGAATCATCATACTAGCATGCTCTAATATGATCATAGAGAGAAGACCTGGAGGCTACACAAGCCAACACCCTCGGAGGATCTGATAAATCCAATCTCACCAAATGACCTGATACGGCCTGAATATCAAGAGATAATGGTCGCTCTGCTACTGGTAGGTAAGCTAAACTCACCAAACTCTCTGCTCTACGACTCAAGGCATCGGCCACTACATTGGCCTTCCCCAGATGATATAAGATAGTGAGATCATAATCCTTGAGGAGCTCTAACCATCTCCTCTGACGCAAATTCACGTCCATCTGCCTTAACAGATGCTGCAAACTACGGTGATCAGTGAAAATCTTACAATGCACTCCATACAAATAATGCCGCCAAATCTTCAAGGCATGGACAATGGCAGCTAACTCGAGATCGTGTACTGGATAGTTACTCTCTTGCACCTTCAACTGTTTGGACGCGTAGGCAATCACGCTACCTTCATGCATCAATACCGCTCCCAAGCCAACTCTAGAATCATCACAATAAACTATGTAAGAACCCGAAACAGTAGGCAAAACTAATACTGGAGTTGTAGTTAGTGCAGACTTCAGCTTATGAAAGCTCTCCGCACTCATCAGACCATTTCAATAGAGCACCCTTCTGGGTCAATCTGTTCAAAGGCGAAACAATCAAAGAGAATCCCTCCACAAAGCGACGGTAATATCCCGCCAAACCAAGGAAACTCCTAATCTCTGTAGCTGAAAACGGTCTGGGCCAACTCTGCACCACCTCTAGCTTCTTCGGATCAACCTAAATCCCCTCACTAGACACCACGTTCCCCAAGAAAGCTATCGATCCCAGCCAAAACTCACACTTGGATAATTTCGCATAAATCTTCTCCTCCCTCAATCTCTGCAACACAACTCTCAAATGCTGAGCATGCTCTTTCTTGCTAAGAGAATAAACCAGGATGTCATCAATGAACACAATGACGAAGAAATCAAGATAAGGATGAAATACGTTGTTCATCAATTGCATGAACGTAGCTGGGGCATTGGTCAGCCCAAATGACATAACCAAGAACTCATAATGACCATACCTGGTCCTGAAAGCAGTCTTCGGAATATCAGATTCTCGAATCCTCAACTAATGGTATCCAGATCTCAAATCAATCTTGGAAAACACTTTGGCTCCCTGAAGCAGGTCAAACAAATCACCAATACGGGCAAGGGATGCGGTTCTTCACCGTAACCCTATTCAACTGCCGATAGTCAATATACATACTCATGGACCCATCCTTCTTCCTGAGGAACAAAACCGGCGCACCCGAAGGTGACACACTAGGCCGAATGAACCCCTTATCCAGGAGCTCCTGAAGCTGCTCCTTCAATTCCTTTAGCTCCGCTGGTGCCATACGATATGGTGGAATAGAAATAGGCTGAGTGCCTGGCACCAGGTCAATACCAAAATCAATATCCCTTTCAAGTGGCATGCCTGGCAGATCTACAGGAAATACATCCAGAAAATCACAAACCACAGGAACTGAATCAATAGCGGGAGTCTCGCCCACGACATCCCGCACAAAGGCCAAGTAAGATAAACACCCCTTCTCAACCATGTGCTGAGCCTTCAGGTAAAAAATCACCCTGCTAGGCATATACTCGGAAGAACCTCTCCACTCAACCCTCGGAAACCCTGGCATAGCTAAGGTCACGGTCTTAGCGTGACAATCAAGAACAACATGGAACAGAGATAACCAATCCATGCCCAAAATCATGTCAAAATCGACCATGCTGAGTAACAGTAGGTCCACTCGGGTCTCCAAACCCCCAATAGATATAGTGCACGACCGATACACACAGCCCACAACAACCGTATCGCCCACCGTAGTTGACACATGAACAGAGGTGACTAGAGACTCATGGGGCATATCCATAAAACTAGAAAAATATGAAGAAACATAGGAATATGTGGAACCAGGGTCAAATAAAGCCAAGGCGTCACGGCAACAGACTGAAACAATACCTGCAATCACGGCATCTGAGTCCATAGCATACGGTATGGCTGGAAATGCATACATACGATCCTAACCTCCCCCTGCTCGACCTCACCCTCTAGGGCGGCCTCTGGCTGACTGACCACCACCCCTGGCTGACTGGGCGGGCGGTGAAGTGACTGGAGCTGAAGTTGAGGGTTGGCCCCTCTGGTGAGAAGATACACCGGAACGGCGGGGACACTGCCTCCACCCGTGCCTGAATTCTCCACACTCAAAACAACTACCCGGAGCTGGAGGCGGGGACTGATAGAAACCCCTAGCACCTACACGACCACTGGAAGACTCCTGTATAGATGAACCTTGAACTGGAGGTGCTCGAGCTACACTCTAAGTAGGGAAGGCACCAAAAGAAGTACGACCTGACTGAAAACCACGGGGACCCTTCCCCGATGATGCACCACTATAAGTTGGGCGGCCTGACTGAGGTGGCCTGAATGAACGACCCTTACCCTGCTGAAATTGTCCCCTGAAGGGAGCACCATTGGAACTACCCGAACCACGAGGCCTCTTAGTCCCTCTGTCCTCCCGCTCCTGGTGGCGAACAAACTCAATACCTCGGGCTATGTCAACAAATTGCTCGAATGAAGCACCCGACACCCTCTCTCGAGTCACGAACAACTGAAGCTGAAAAGAAAGACCATCAACAAACCTCCTCACCCTCTCCCTATCAGTAGGGATAATCTCAGAAGCATGCCTAGCCAACTCGGAAAATCTCATCTCGTACTGAGTGTCGGATAACTCTCCCTGGCGCAGCTGCTCAAACTGCCTACATTGCTCCTCTCTATGGGACTGAGGAACATACTTCTCCAAAAAGATCTCGAAGAACTGCTACCAGGTAAGAGGTGCTGAACCAACCAGTCTACGCCTCTCGAAAGACTCCCACCAAGTAAAGGCACCACCCGTAAACTGAAAAGTAACAAACGAGACCTCACTGGTCTCTAGAATACCCGTGGTGCGCAGTATCCTCTGGCACCTATCTAGAATCTTTGTGCAACCTCGCCCTCTGTACCACTGAAAGTAGGAGGATGAAGTCTGTTGAATCTCTCCAAGATACGCTGCTCGTCCTCGGGCATTGCAGGGACCACATAATCCTGAACTGGAGTAGCTGGCTGAGTTGGTGCTGCTCCCGGTGCCTGAATGCCCTGTGAAGCCTGCTCAGGCTTGGGCAGCTGCAGTGTGATTGCCTCCCCCGGCCTGAGCTGTGGTGGCAGAAGAAGACATGGCAACAGCCTGGGCCAAATCGATGCATACTGACAATATCTGAGACAGAGCCTCTTGTAGACCCGGAATAACCGTAGGCACTGCTGGTGCCTGAGCCTGTCCCGCTGGGATACCATCAACGAGAACCTGATCATGATCGGCAGGGGGATCCTAAAGTACTGCCCCGGCCTCTTGCTGGTCTAGCCGTTGACTGGTCACCGTGATCGGTATGGCGTGTCCTCACCATCTGTGAGAGAATGAAACAACGTAAGTTCAGATTCCAAGAATCAATAGATCAGCACGAAAGAGTTCAAGAAAGATAGAATGTTTCCTAAAAGTTCGGCAGCCTCTCGAAGATAAGTACAGACGTCTCCGTACCGATCCTCAATACTCTACTAAACCTGATCAGGACCGTTGAGTCCTAAGAAACCTAGAGCTCTAATACCAAGCTATCACGACCTAAAATCCTAACCGGTCGTGATGGCGCCTATCGTGGAACTAGGCTAGCCGACTATCGCGTGTTCACATTTTTCTTTTGAAAATCTCATTTAAGTGTCAAGAAATTCATAACAATATACAGAAAGTTTACTTAATATAATAGGCCAAATTTTATAAACAATACTGCCGTCCCCAAACCCCGGAGCCAACATGTGATGAGCATCTAATGAAATAAGTCAAAATAAAGTAATAAGATACAAAACTCCGAATCAAAGCTAAATACAATAAGGGAAGGCAGAGATGCTGCAAACGCTGAACAGCTACCTCTATATCCCCACGATCCGGCTCAATTGTGGTATATACATATATACAAGATAATGCTTAATCTCTGCTCCTGAATCTGCACACAGAGGTGCAGAGAGTAATGTGAGTACGCCAACTCTGTAGTAATAGAGATAAATCAAGTCTAAGTGGCATGAAATCACATAGAAATCAATGGCACAACAAGTCATAATATACACAACCTTACTTTCCAATAATATACATAAATATACGAAAACATCATGCCTTCGAAATCAACTTCATAAAAGTTCTTAAAACATTGCACATTTTTAGTATCTTTAAAACAAAGATTTGGTATGCAATGAATGTAGTGAAATCATAAGTAGCCCCTCGGGCGAAAACATGTTTCATAAACAGCCCCTCGGGCATTTCATAACAATCCCTCAGCACCTCACAATCACTCAGCACCTCACAGTCACTCAACCCTCCCAATCACTCAATCGCTCGCACTCAGTGCGCTCACTGGGGGGGTGTACAAACTCCAGATGGGCTCCTTCAGCCCAATCGATAATATCACTCAGCACTTGCTCATGTAGTGTAAATCAGGCTGAGTTTTAAATAAAATCGTATGCATAATGATGCTAAGTAAAACCATCAACATTTAGTGAGGAAAACAACAGTAAAACAGCAGTAAAACACCCCCAAAGGGTCTAAACAGATCGTCACGAGGCCCCAAACACGGCTTATAGCCCAAATATTTCACAAATCTCTAAAACATAATTTAACACAAGTTTTTGAGTAAATATGAAACTTATTAGTTGCCACGGAGAGCACCTAGTCCAATCCAAAAATCAGTATGCGCCACATATTCATCATCCGACATGTGCGCCGTTCTAAATTCAGTTGAGAAAATATGTAGTCCGGGGTTCCATACCCTCAGGACAAAATTTAAGACAATTACTTACCTCTACCGGGCTGCGACACTAGTCCGATATGCCTTTGCCCCTCAAATTGGCTCCAGATCGCTCCGAATCTAGCCAAAGTCAGTTGAACATCATTAAAATATACTCATGGAGCACAACCCAATCAAAAATCATCAAATATAAACAAAATCTCGAAATTTGGCCAAACCCGAGCACCGGGCCCACGCCTCGTAATTCGATAATTTTTACATCATTAGAAACCTCGTCCTACCACGATTCTATACATACCAAGAACACTAAATTTTGACCACAATTGCCATTCCAAAATCTCAAAAGAAAATCCCAATTCCTTCCTCCCATTTTTCAAACTTTTCTTACCCAAAACCTTAGATTTTCAAGCCTAATCTCAATAAAAATAGCATAGGAACGGGATTAACAAATCAAAGAACTCACCTTAGTTGAAGAATATGGAAATATCCTCTCAAAACCCTCTTCAATGGACTCCCCCGCATGCAAATTGATGAAAATTAAATAAATTTCGCGGAGGGGGTCCTTTCATACTATTCTGCCCAGTCATTTCTACACCTGCGGAATATTGGCCGCAGCTGCGGTCCCAGGTGTGTACCTGCGAAAAACAAACTTAACGACCAAACTCGCACCTACGATCATTCTTCCGCACCAGCGACCTCGCACGTGCGACAATCCCCTTGCACCTGCGAACCTCTCTTTCCCAAACAATTTCTCGCGCCTGCGACTGCCCCTTCCACACCTGCGTGATCGCACCTGCGACTCCACTTTCGCAGGTGCGAAAACACCAGCAGCAGCACAACAAAAAGTTTCCAAAATCCATTCCAACTTCCCGTTAACCATCCGAATCAATACCGATCCCCTCGGGGCCCCAACCAAACATGCCAACCTATCCCATAACATCATTAAAACTTATTTGAGCCTTCAGAACACCAATAACAACACTAGAACACAAAATTCACATTAAATTCAAGCCTAAGAACTTTGAAACTTCAAAAATTCGCCAACTATGCTGAAACCAAGCAAAACACCTCCGATTATTCTGAAATTTTGCAGACATATCAAAAATGACATTACGGACCTGTTCCAACTTCCGGAATTCCATTCCGACCTCGATAGCCTAATTTTCACTACCGACCGAAAATCGCCAAAAACTAACTTCGCCGATTAAAGCCTAATTCTACACCGGGCATCACAAAAATATTCCGAACACTCTCCTAAGTCCCAAATCATCTAACAAAGCTACTCGAGCCATAAAATTCATATTCCGAGGTCGTTTACCAATAAGTCAACTCTCAGTTGACTTTCTCAACTATTAGACTACTTAAAAAGGCTAAATGCCTAAACTCTCACCATAACCACTCCGGACCCAAACCAACTTATCCAACACACCAAAAATAAGATAATGATACCTAAAAAATGCAAAAATAGGGGGAACGGTGTAAATCTCACGGAACGACCGGTCGGGTCGTTACATGATGCCTTAGATAAGGTCAAGATAATTCAGGATCGACTTCGCACAGCTCAGTTCAGGCTGAACAGTTATGCTGACTGTAGAGTTTGTGATGTTGCATTCATGATCGAAGAGAGGGTATTGCTCTGGTTTCACCCATGAAGGGTGTGATGAGGTTCGGAAAGAAGGGCAAGTTGGCCCTAGGTATATCGGACCTTTTGAGATTCTTCATAGAGTGGGTGAGGTGGCTTACAAGCTTGCATATCCACCTAGTTTATCAGCAGTCCATCCAGTGTTCCATGTGTCTATGCTTCGGAAGTATCACGGAGATCCATCCCATATGTTAGATTTCAACTCAGTCTAGTTGGACAAGGATTTGACTTTTGAGGAGGAGCCGGTGGCTATTCCAGCCTGGTAGGTTTGATAGTTGAGGTCAAAGAGTTATCTTTCAATTCGAGTGTAGTGGAGAGGTCAGTCGGTCGAGGCAGCTACTTGGGAGTCCAAGTCGAACATGCAAAGTAGATTCCACACCTTTTCACCAGTCCAAGTACTTTTCTATCTCCGTTCGAGGACGAACGCTTGTTTTAGCGGTAGAGAGTGTGAATACCCGATAGATCATATAGAGTTTTAAACCTTAATTCTGTGTTTCGAAACCTCAAATATCCTATTTTAGCTTTCCTTGATTTACGTGCACAGTCCAGGTGTTTTCGGAAGGCTTTTATGTTAAAATGGATAAAACATAAAATTTTGCTTTAATGAAATCCAATTGGGTTTACATCGATTAAAGTTTTGAGAAAATGCACTCGGACACATTTTTTTGAAGATTCCGGTGCGTCCGTATCGTTATTGAGGACCTGGGCCTACGCCCGAAATTGAATTCGGAGGTCCCTAGCTCGAGTTATCGCATTTTGTAGAAAATTTGATGTTTAAAGGCTTAATGAATTTAAAGATTTGACCAATGTTTGATTTTGTTGATACCGGGTCTGTCTTTTAGTTCCGGAATTCGATATAGGTCCATTACTATATTTATGACTTGTCTACCAAATTTTGAGAGAAACGGAGTTAGTATGACGTGATTCGGATTGTTAAAATAGAAGTTCTTAAGTTTCATTGAAAATTTCATTTGATTTTGGTGTCTGATTCATAGTTCTAGGTGTTATTTTGGAGATTTGATCGCGTGGGCAAGAACCTACGATGTTATTAGACTTGTGTGTGCATACTCGGTTTGGAGCCCCAAGTGCTCAGGTGAGTTTTGGATAGGCTACTAAGTGATTTTGGACTTAGAAAATAGCTGGTGTCAGGCCTCAAACCTCGCAATTGCAAAGTCAGGCTTCGCATTTACGATATGGTAGAATTCCTGCCACGCTCGCATTTGTCAGCTATTTCCTCGCATTTGCGAAGAGTAGCTGGGCACCACAGGTTCACTTTTGCAAACAAGTCTTCGCTTTTGCAAACTGGGACTGGGGAAACTTGGTCGCATTTGCGGTCTGTCATAGTTCGCATTTGCGAACAAATCATCGCAATGCTATGATAGTAGAAATGTTTTGACTTTCGCATTTGCGAAGAAAATCTCTAAATTACGACATCTGGGCCTGGTCAGAAGCTGAGTTAGACGGGAGTTTCCTCATTCTTTCAAAATTTCAGACCTAGAAACCATATAGGTGATTTTCCCAAGAGCTCTTCTTTCCCAATTCATTGGAAAGTGATTCTAACCTACTTCCTTTCAATTTTCCACTACTTTTCATAAGATTTCAACCTAAAATCTAGGATTTTGATGGTTGAAATTGGGGGTTTGGGAAGACTTAGGGATTTTTGTAAAATTGGATTTTATACCTCAAATTGAGGTCGAATTTCGAAACAAATTACATAACTGAGATCGGGGTGAATGGGTAATCGGGTTTTAGTCCGAATGTTGGGTTATGGACCAAGCAAGCCCAGGAGTTCACTTTTGTTGACTTTTTCAATAATAACCTAAATTGAAGCTTTTTCATTCGTGGGTAGTACCTAAGGCTTATTTTGATTTGGTTGGTTAATAATTTGCTACATTTGGTTCGGAGGCTTATTTGAACGACAAATGCGTGGTTGAGCTATGAGTTGATCTTTGGGATCGAGGTAAATGTCGTGGTTAACCTTAACTTGAGGGATTAAGACTTGTTTCCTACGTGCTACTTGTTTAAATGCTGCTTATTTTATCATGACATCCATGCTTAGACCAGTTAATTACTAAATTGATCGTTCTTTCCGCATTTATGGGATATCTGTGATAATTGAGTATTGTTTATGAAGTAGAGATTGGTATTGTGGAACCATTGTTGGCGTAAGACTTGATTTTGCTTATTCTATCTCCCTGTTGTTATATGTTCATCGTTACATGGTAAAGGAGAGTGTTAAAGCACGAAGGGTAATGTCGTGCCGTATTTGAGAGTTAATACGAAGGGTGATGTCGTGCCGTATTTGAGAGTTAATGCACGAAGGTTGATGTTGTTTCGTATCTATTGTTTCATGTTGAAATTGATAGTAAAAGTGCGAAGGGTGATGTCATACCGTATTTATCAATTTATGGTGAGATTGAGAGTAAAATCACGAAGAGTGATGTCGTGCCATTATTACTGTTTCATGGTGCGGTTGAGAGTAAAAGCACGAAGGGCGATGCCGTGTAGTTTTATTCACTAGGTTTTGTTCATTTTGTTGGTTGAAGGTTATTCACCGATTCTTGCTATCATTTCCTGCTGCAATTACCGTATATTGTACGCCTTTTGCATGTCCCCTTCCAATAATTATTGTTAATTCTTTATTTGTTATTATGTTGTACGTATATTTCCGTCTGTACAAGTTTAATTACGTGGGTGTCCTGTCATATCCTCGTCACTATCTCGTCGAGGTTAGGCTTAACACTTACGGAGTACATTGGTCGGTTGTGCTCATATTACACTCTGCACTTCTTGTGCAGATTTTGGTACTGGTCACAGCTGTCTGTGAGGCGTATCAGCTTGGATTGGCATTTGGAGACTCGAGCTACATCTTATGGCGTCCTCAGACGTTGAAGTCCCCTTCCATTTCCCTATTTACTGTTCTTTTCATTTGAGACAATTGTATTTATTTCAAACCCTATTTGTATAAACTCTAGAAGCTCGTGAACTTGTGACTCCAGATCGGGGTTGTACTTAGATATTATTTATTTCACTGATTTGAATTGATTAAAATGAGCAGGCACCATCACGGTCCCGAAAGTAATAATTTCGGGTCGTGACAATTTTACTACTAATTACCCACCCAATATATAACAAAACTCCATTACCAATACAGAGATAATACCAAAAATATTTCTCAGCACTCTTTATTAGTCAAATATCATAATATATATATATATATATATATGGAAAAAGAAGCTTCATAAAACGTAATGGCATTTACACATGAGAACATAAGAATCACAAAATATCTTTAAATTCCTCCTTACCAAACCAATTCCATATATATATATATATATATATATATATATATATTTGACTATGACCAGATTTGTTTTGTTTTTATATCATGTTACATCCATGTTACCCTTACTTGTTGATTATGTGAGCTGTGAATCATGTTAGAAATTATGTTTAGGCTATGTGCTTATTCGGTTGATACCTAATGAGGCTATTTCTGTTGTTTGGAATTATCTGCTATGCCTTTAATTATATACTCATTCATGATTCTTTATTTGCATATCATATCTCAGTCTCTGTTCATCATTCATTATCACATCACATGTTATCATTGTTTGTCTAAGTGGAACGAGCTGAGATTGTGAGACCTTGAGACTTGAGAGATTGATGACTGAGGTGGGCCTGAGAGCCATATTGCGAGTATTATTTATAGGATCGGGCTGCAGGTTTATATCTATTATTATTTTGGATCAAGTTGCACGCCGCAACAGGCCTTCTAGACTTTGTTATTATTTATGGGGTTGGGATACACGTTGCAGCAGGCCATATTGGTTTTATAGTAACGGTTGGGCAGGATCCGCCCCTCTAGAGTCTGACATACCAGCAGTGACCGTAGATACCGTATAGTGCTGAGTGATTCTGTGTGACGAATGGGAGTTTGAGACATGCAGATTGAGTATTCTGAGAGTGTGAGTATCTTGGATTATTACTATGAGATCATTCATTTGACATGCATACTTGGCATGTAGGTATAGAGCTGCATTTTTCTCATGATATACAGTATGGTGTCATTCAACATTTGACATGCATATTAGCATGTAGGCATAGTGATCTCGTGCTTTCTGATATTGAAATATCCTATCTATTGTTGCAAGATTTGGAGAAATGCACTCCATTAAGTTTTCATTTATTTTATATGACATAATTCACACTTCAAGCTAACTTACATGACTTCTTTGTAAGGTTCAAATTTAATCTTCTGTTTTGCTACTATAGCTTTCAGCACTTATATATTAATTTAATTTTCATGTCAATGAACTATTAATCAGACTATATAAATGGCATAAATACCGTTCATTAATTCCATTGCACTGTAAACATACTTAAAAAAGGATTAAAACCATAAATAATACAAACTTAATTGATAGTTTATCCACACTGATGAGCTATTGCTAACCATGTAGATAAATCTACATCTATTATGTCTATATAAGATCACTATAAATATTTAAAACAAAACGACAATTATGATAGTTGAACTATTAGAGAACTATTGAATTGAAGAAGATCCATTTGCCCTTATAGCACCAAAAGTGAATCATGGAGCGTTGTTAGTGTTGAAATAGAAAGAGCTAGCTAGCCACGAAATTCAGATGCCCTAGCATAGGAACCATTCGGAAAGCTCGCCCTAGCCCCCCCATAAGGAGCCAAGGCACTTCCAAGGGTACGATATGGAAATGCAATACCATGAACCTTTTGCTGGTGTTCCGCCTCTATTTCACATTGTTTCTTTGTCACTTCCATTGCCTCCGCCACTTCTCGAAGTTGAGAAAAATTGAGTTCTTCAATTGGAGCTTTCCACCAATGCTCGTTTGGAATAGCATCCCTCGAGGTTCTTTGTAAGGCTTTTCCGCGACTTCTCTCCATTTCCAATGTCCCCTCTTTGTCGATCAACTCTTCCATATTGATCTCACGAACATTAGCATTTCGATGAGCCTCAATAAGATGGTTAGGAACATCAATATTGGGTTCAGGGTTCTCTGCGAGGAACCTATCCATGACCAAATCCACAGAAGGGTGGCCAAATGAGTAAACATTGTTTCCCGGGGAAAAACCCACTATGGCAATTTCAGCACCACTTAATGTACATAGTTCACTAGCCTTCTTGAAGAGGCCAATTCGTCGCTTGGCGAAACTCACTTGTAAGTTGCTCTCGTTTTGTATCTTCACCATGTCAATTTTTTTGCGACCATTACTCTTTCTTCCCATGGCTAAACTTATGATTTGAGAAACAAAGAGAAGGTGAATTTGGGTCTCACCACTAAGAGTTTATTTATAGCTGTGAAATCATTTCATTTCATTGTTTGAATGGAAATGAATTCAAATAACCAGAGAATCAATCATTTTAATGTAAATTCCTTTTCTAGAAGTTTTAGTATGTGCTACTTTTAAATGATCATAATTAGACAATACATATTTTACCTTATTAGAATTATGTTATTGGATTGCACTTCGGCCACCGATTATTATTTTGTTAAGAAGTTAAAGATACGTAATAAAAATAATGAGTACCATTTATGCAGG
>MDKI01207627.1:0-25117 GCA_005239505.1 Nicotiana paniculata
TGAAATACAAAGTAAAGAATACTAGACGTAGAAATTGATGTTTGTCACTTCTATGGTGTTGTCCTTTTGAATCCTTCCGTATCTTCTTCCGTCCTCCTAAATTGTGTTGTTTGGGGTCTATTTATATGTTTTGGGCCAACCCTAACCATGTAGGAGACTTCTATTTCAACCGGGAAAAACATAAACTCGTCAAAACTCGAATCTGGCCGAAATTGGGACACCGGGCGTTTGGGGCCAAACGCCTCCTTAAGGCCAGGGCAGGCCTGGAGTTTGGGCCCTAACGCCCCCTAACGCCTGGGGGTGCCTGGCCTTATTGGGAAAACGCCCCCCTAACGCCAGGGGGTGCCCGGCTTTAGGGGGCAAACGCCCGGCTATCGCCCGGGTGTCTCCTTTTGCGTATTTTCGACGTATTTGCATCCCTTTAGCTCCGTTTCCATCTCCAATTCACCTACACATGAAATAAACTCCATTAAGAACCTAACAAGTGTATTTTTATCATTAAAGCACTTCAAATTTAAGGTATATCACATGCTAGACTATGCAATTTAGTATCGCATCAAGACTCTTGCTTATTTATCCCTTTGCTTAAATCTGATTTGCATTTCTTTCCTTAAATATTTCCTATCCTTACCGTTGGTTGATTACCCTTAATTAAGGGAAGACTGTACTGATTTGGCGTGTGAATTGATTCAGTGATTTCTTTAATTGCTGAGTGATTGATCTATTTTCCCTTATTCTGTTTTGCTTTTAACTACTATATATACTCTCCTCTATTCTCACTTCAAAAAAGGGGGCAAAAAGAACAAAAGTCATAACACACATTTACACTCAAACTCTTTTTTCTTCTCTATTACTTATGATAATCACTGATCTAGCCGGCTATAAGCCAAGGCTAGATATTGAACTGCACCTGCTTTTACATTCTGTGCTCTCTTCCTTAACTGGTATGTCTCTAATTAAATTTTAAAACCTAAACTCTATGTGCTTCATTCCTGCACTAGTTCATTAGTTATGAACTCAATCCATGTTCCTGTTTACTGTTTTGCTTAGCATGCCTAATCCTGTCTTGTTCAATATGCAATTAGCATGTACAAACTATAATTGTTTATTTGATGTTTGTCCAGCATGTCTATTTACCCCTTGCCTATTCCTATTTACTGATGAGATCATGTTAGTTACCTAATCTCTTAAGGCAATCGACTGACTCTAGTTGTGTGTCTGATTCTGTCCAGTACCCCCTTTGCTTTCAACATGGCTTTACTGCATCCTTGCTCTATGTCTCAATTACCTACCATCATGACTAACCTGTTAATTCTATAAAGCTCCTAAGTGTTCTATGCATTTGCTGTCTATATGCCTCCCTGTACCCTGTAATGTGTTTCTTTAATGTGAATTCTATGTGTCCCCAACCCCTTCATCCCTATGTGAAATCTGTTTGTTGAGTGTTTCTGAATTTGGATTTTCTATGACCAATTGATTGTTTGTTGATTTCAAAAGTGTTTTAGTATTCTTCTCTAACTGTTTTTCACTACTAAACTGTTTCCTATTTTTCAAAACCTTTTCACTCCTAGAGTCCTCTTTATACTGTTTTGCCAAAAAAAACCTTTTTCAAAACTATGTCAAGCACTCTGCCCCTCCAGTGTGTGTACTGCCTTGGGATCCTTTTGAGATTCCTTTGAACTCTGACACACTGGGGCTGGCCATTCCACACTGCACATACCCAATCCTTATTGTGAAAAAGTCTGGGTGTGAGCACTGCTCGTGATCCTTGAGGTCCATAGGGAACTCTGACACACCTGGACACAAAATTGGCTATAAAACCCTTGGCATTTGAGACTACTGAAGGCCTGGCATTCCCAGGTTTGCCTTGGGCCTGTTTCAGGCTCCCTATAGCTTAATTTATATTTTATTTATGTAATTTATTCAATCATTGGTCTGTAATAATTATTTGTAAACAGATATTGGGGTGACTAATGAAAAGGGATGGTAGTTGTATGATACTGTGGGTAAAGCCGGGTAGAAATCATGTCTATAGGATTTATATTCTGCAAATCAGCATTAGAAATCATGTTCTAGGGTTGACGTGTTTATTTGCATTCAAACCATGTTAAACCTGTGCATTAGATATCATGTTCTTAGGGTCTTCACGTTTATTGCTTCAGTATACTACATATCACTATTCCATGCTTTAATTCTGCATAAGTACTTTCACTTAGAGATCCTGCAATTGGGTTAATAATCCCGCCTTAATAAAAAATAGTCATCCTCTGTATGCATTTGATACCATGTTTTCAGGGAACTCTGTTTGAATCATGTCTATTTCGACTAAATAAATATTTTTCCATGAAAGGGTTTAAAACAACCTCACGCGTAGGTATCATGTCTCTAAATACAAATTAGTATAAATCACTTGTTATAATCTGTATCACCTAGATCAACATGCCAATAGGTTGAATAATCTCAAATTGTTTAAATAGCTTATGTAACTGTGATTGCGTACAGTCTCACGCCTAGGCAAGCCTTAGGTAATTAATCTCTATATAAAATTAGAAACTGTATTTTGATTGTTTACTGCTAAGTTTTACAGGATTTTAAAATCAGTAGGCAAACTGACTAGGACCCTACCATTGAGTTTGTAAAATAGTGTTACATAGTCTGTATATTACTGCTCACCTAGACATCTTATCCTAGGACTTCTTTCTCTGAAACTACCTGAATCTTTGTTTGACGCATGTTGCTTATTTGTCTATATATGTGGAGGCAAACATGAGCCCCTTAACTGCTTCCCCTATTTGATTGTCCTATGTGTTATTTGTTGCCGCCTAGATTTTTCCCTTTTGAATACCTTAGGGGTTGTCTAGAACTGCCCAGATTTAGAGGTCCTAAACTCCTCCAGGACCACAAGGAAGGGACGGGTAACAACATGCTTAGAGTCCGTTAAATAAAAACTCTCTTAAATAACCGCTAAGGGGTGGGATAATAGGTAGTAAAAGGATACGATGACCTGTGCGCTAATGCAACGTGTAGCCCCTCGTTGAGGAGTGATTACCGGGCTTGTATGGATATGATCCTATAGGATAAACAACTTAGGACCCCTTTCATCCATTTACATATGTGTGCTTATACTGCTAATCTGTTAAAACCTTTATTCATTTACTTATGTGTGCTTAGACTGCTAATCTGTTTAAAACCTTTATTCATTTACATATGTGTGCTTAGACTGGTTATTCGCACCTGATTAATTCACAAAGTAAGTTTGGCCGGGATCCATCGTTGTGGATGTCGAGGGGTGCCTAATACCTTCCCCTTGAAGTAACTTCAAGCCCTTACCCAATCTCTGGTTATACAATTAGTGTTATAAATAACACGTAATAGGTTCCCAAACTCACCTTAATTCGTTAGGTGGCGACTCTTCAAATTCCTTAGATCCCTTTTTCCCAAAAGGAAATGAGTTGTCCCAATAATTTCAAAAACCCTGACTAATACGAAAGGAGAGGAAAAAGGGGGGTGCGACAAGGGTGTAGGAGACGGGGGAGTTAGCCTCCAGGTAATATTCGAGATGCTACAAGCTCAGCAGGTTGCTATCGCTCAACTACAAAGTCAACAATAAAACTTCGAGTGTGGTCGAACCAGAAATCACTCGCCGTACCGAGCCGGTGCCACAAAGGTCGAATGGTAAAGGATCAGGGACTGACCCTACAATCATGAAAATGCTCGAAGAGCTCACAAAACTAATCGAGTCGGGAGAAAAGAAGATCGAAGATAATGACAAAAAGGTGGAGACATACAACTCCCGAGTTGATCAGATACCGGGGGCACCCCCGATCTTAAAGGGCTTGGATTCAAGAAAGTTCGTGCAGAAGTCGTTTCCTCAAAGTGCGGACCCAAAGCCCATTTCAAAGAAGTTTCGCATGCTGGATATACCTAAATACAACAGGACCACCGATCCTAACGAATATATCACTACATACACATGCGGGATAAAGGAGAATGACTTGGAAGACGATGAGATCGAGTCCATCTTGTTGAAAAAAATTAGGGAAACTCTATCAAAGGGAGCAATGATTTGGTATCGCAACTTTCCACTGAACCCCATTGATTCATTTTCCATATTAGCTGATTCTTTTGTGAAGGCGCACGTCGGGGCCATAAAAGTTGCAACGAGAAAATCGGATGTTTTTAAGATAAGACAAAAGGACAATAAGATGTTGAGGGAGTCTGTGTTCCGATTTCAAATGGTGCGAATGGAGTTACCACCAGTTATGGTTGATTGGGCCGTTCAATCTTTTCACACAATGGTTGAACGAGTGAAGTTCGATAGTATCACGACAGCTGAAGCAAAATCTGATCGAATATCCTGTTGTTACATGGGTAGACGTACATAATCGCTATCAATCAAAGATCAGGGTCGAGGATGAACAGCTGGGAGCCCCCTAGGAGTCAGTTCACCCGAACAGGTTGGCAGTAAAAGCCTCGAAGGATACCGACAGGGAACGAGGTCAAACAGAGAGCGGTATCAGCCATATGTCGCAAATCGAAGAAATGATCGAGGGAAAAATCCTCGGGGACTTATGAGTAAGAATGGTTTTGTTAAACATACAGATCCCGCAGAAGCGCCTCGGTTATCGAAGTATAATTTCAGTGTCGATGCATCCAGGATTGTATCGACTATCGAGAGAATCAAAGACACCAGGTGGCCTAGACCTATACAAACTGATCCTTCTCAGAGAAACCCAAACTTGATGTGTAAATATCATGGTACACATGGCCATAGGACCGAATATTGCAGACAGTTGAGGGAAGAGGAAGCTCGATTTTTCAACGAGGGTCATCTTCGAGAGTTTCTTAGTGATCGGGCTAAGAATCACTTCTGGGAAAGAGATGCCAACAGAAAACACGAGCAAGAAGAAACTTAGCATGTTATCCACATGATTGTCGGCGGGGTCGACATCCCACAAGAACCTATCTTCAAATGGACCAAAGTATCAATTACAAGGGAAAAACGGACCCGAGACTATATGCCCGAAGGCACCCTTACATTCAACGATGAGGAGACAGAAGGACTCTCTCAGCCGCACACCGAAGCCCTGGTAATTTATATTTTGCTAAATAAAATTCAAGTTAAACGTGTTCTTGTGGATCCAAGTAGCTCGGCAAACAAAATCAGGTTGAGGGTCGTAGAGCAGGTCACACTGCTAGATCAAATTGAACCTGCATCTCGAGTCCTAAACGGCTTCAACATGGCTAGTGAAACAACAAAGGAAGAGATAATCCTACCAGTGAACATAGTCGGGACCATCCAGGACACAAAATTTCATGTCATCGAAGGTGACATGAGGTACAATGCATTGCTCGGAAGGCCGTGGATACATAACATGAGAGCGGTACCGTTGATCCTTCACCAAATATCGAAATTCCCAACAATAGATGGTGTGAAAATAGTTCATGGGGAACAACACGCAACAAAGGAAATCTTTGCAGTCGACGAGGTGACGCTGACAACAGAACCTTCGACCTCAGAAAAATCAAACATCAAAGACAGGCAGATGGCTAATTAGCAATTACCGTCCCCAGCCTCGATCGAGTCAGAGGAACATGTAATCAAAGAAGAAGAAGAGGATTTCCTAACTCCTCGAACCTTCATTGTTCCCGAGGAATCATATGCAACCAAGTCAACGGTCGAGGAGCTGGAACAAGTGATATTGATCGAGCATCTGCCCGAGAGAAAGGTATACTTAGGAACGGGTTTAACCCCCGAACTCAGAAAAAAAAACTCATTCAATTCTTTATCGATAACATAATTTATTTTTATTGGTCCCATTCAGACATGACATGGATCCCACCGGAGATAACAACACATCGGCTAAGCCTCGACCCCAGGTTTAAACTAGTGAAACAAAAGAGAAGGCCCCAGTCCGAGATAAAACATGCATTCATAAAGTATGAGGTAATTAAACTTCTCAAAATAGGGTCCATTAGGGAAGTAAAATACCCCGAATGGTTAGCCAATGTAGTTGTAGTCCCTAAAAAAGGGAACAAACTTAGAATGTGCGTGGATTAAAAGGATTAGAACAAGGTCAAGAGCAGTTTCCTGTTTATCGATTGTATGATCGACGTCACGGCCGGCCACGAGATCCTTACCTTTCTCGATGCCTATTCCGGGTACAATCAAATTCATATGAACCCGGAGGACCAGGAAAATATCTCATTTATCACCAAGTATGAAACGTATTGTTACAATGTAATGCCCTTCGGGCTAAAAAATGCAGGAGCTACATACCAACGCCTAGTTAACAAAATGTTCGAGGAACAAATAGGTAAATCAATGGAAGCTTACATTGACGATATGTTAGTTAAGTCCCTGCGCGCAGAGGACCATTTAACTCATTTGCAGGAAACATTCGAAATCTTGAGGAAGTATAACATGAAGCTCAACCAGCAAAAATGTGCCTTCGGGGTCGGTTCGGGTAAATTCCTCGGCTTCATGGTGTCAAATAGGGGGATCGAGATCAACCCCGACAAAACTAAAGCCATCGAAGACATCACCGTTGTGGACAGTCTAAAAGCCCTACAACGGCTAACTGGACGGGTAACTTCCTTGGGCTGATTCATCTCGAGGTCATCAGATCGGAGTCACAGGTTCTTCTCCTTACTCAACAAGCATTGGAGGAATTAAAGCGGTACTTATCGAGCCCACCTCTGCTCCACACCCGAAGGCGGATAAGAAGCTAGACTTATACTTGGTTTTGTCTGAAGTAGCAGTAAGTGGCGCACTAGTTCGAGAAGAGCATGGTAAACAGTTTGGCGCCCACCGTGGGGATCGAACTCATGACCACAAGATCAAGAGAAGTTTCCTGTTTATTACGTAAGTCAAAACTTAAGAGATGCTGAAACTAGGTATCCAGACTTAGAGAAGTTGGCACTTGCATTAATAAGCGCATCTAGAAAATTAAATCCATATTTCCAGTGTCACCCTATATGTGTGTTAACTACTTATCCTCTCCGAAATGTTTTGCACAAGCCCAAGTTATCTGGCCGATTGTCCAAATGGGCCGTCGAACTTGGCGGGTACGATATCAAATATCAACCCCGAATGGCCATCAAGTCTCAAATCTTAGTTGACTTCATGACTGATTTTACGCCAAACCTCGTACCCGAAGTGGAGAAGGAACTTCTACTAAAATCGGGTACGTCATTGGGGGTATGGACCCTCTTCACGGACGGATCCTCGAATGTGAAAGGGTCCGTGCTTGGCATTGTTTTGAAGCCACCTATGGGTAGCACTATTAGACAATCTATCAAAACTTCTAGGTTGACTAATAATGAGGCCGAGTATGAGGCCATGATTGCAGTTCTCGAGATAGCTAGACGCTTGGGGGCAGAAGTAGTTGAAGCCAAGTGCGATTCTTTATTGGTGGTGAACCAAGTAAACAAAATCTTCGAAGTTCGAGAGGACATGATGCATAGGTATTTGGACATGTTACATGTAACCTTGCACCGTTTCAAGAAATGGGCGCTAGACCATGTACCTCGGGAGAAAAACAGTTAGGCCGACGCACTTGTGAACTTATGGTCATCAGTCGAAGAAGATGATATTATCCCGAGGACTGTTGTCCAGTTATCGAGATCTATGGTTGAGGAGGGTCATGCCGAGATAAATTCTACAAGTTTGACTTCGGATTGGGGGAATAAGTATATCGAATATTTGAAAAGTGGAAAAAGCTCTCATCGGATCATAAAGAGTCGAGGGCTCTACGGACCAAGGCTTCTAGGTTCACATTGGATAAAGGTGGAACATTATACAGAAGGACATACGATGGACCGTTGGCGGTATGTCTAGGGCCGGGGGACACCGATTATGTTCTATGAGAGATCTACGAAGGCACTTATGGGAACCACTCTAGCGTTGACTCTTTGATTCAAAAAACTATTAGAGCAGGTTATTACTCGGATAGCATGGAAAAAGACACTAAGGAGTTTGATCGAAAATGTGATAAATGTCAAAGGTTTGCACCGATGATCCATTAGCCCAGAGAACAACTTACTTCTGTCGTATCCCCGTGGCCATTCATGAAATGGGGATGGATATCGTCGGACCTCTACCAATGGCACCAGGTAAGCTAAATTCATTTTGCTTATGACTGACTACTTTTCTAAATGGGTGGAAGCACAGGCTTTCAAGAAGGTCCGAGAAAAAGAAGTTATTGACTTCATCTATGACCACATCGTGTTCCGATTCGGGATACCTGCCGAAATCATATGCGACAACGGAAAACAAATTCATCGACAACAAGGTAAAAAAGTTCCTCGAAGAACATAAAATTAAAAGGATCATATCGACACCATATCACCCGAGCGCAAACGGACATGCCGAATCTACGAACAAAACTATTATCCAAAACTTAAAGAAAATGCTGAGTGACGCTAAGGGAAAATGGAGAGAGGTTATGCTCGAGGTCCTTTGGGCGTATAGAACGACATCAAAGTCTAGCACGGGGGAAACTTCGTTCTCCTTGGTATATGGCTCCGAGGCCTTAATCCCACTTGAGGTAGGGGAACCTAGCGCCAGATTTCGGCATGAAACGGAGGAATCAAATCACGAGGCTATGAACACTAGCCTCGAGCTATTGGATGAAAAACGAGAAGCTGCGCTTGTTCGGATGACTGCACATAAGCAAAGAATCGAGAGATATAATAACAGAAGGGCCAACCTTCGCCACTTCGGAATCAGGACTTAGTTCTAAGGAAAGTCGCCCTCAATACTCGAGACCCGAATGAAGGGAAACTAGGCCCGATTTGGGAAGGACCAAATCGAGTCATCGGAGTCATCGGAAAAGGATCTTACAAACTTGGTACGATAGAAGGCGAACAATTTCCAAACAATTGGAATGTATCACCGCTCAAACGATATTATTGTTGAGGTATGACCTTCTCCTCTTTTCCATTTTTATTCGAGACTAACTCATTGTAGATGTTCAATCAAAGACGTCGAGGGCACCCTTCTACACGAAGACCTTAGGTTTTAAAGCACGCGTTGCACTCTTTTTCCCTTAGATCGGGTTTTATCCAAAATGGGTTTTTTCCGGCGAGGTTTTTAACGAGGCAACAACTGTGTGATACCTAAGGAGAATTCAACAGTATCCAAGGATTCTTTTCAATCAACCTCGAATACAGGGGGGCATCAACCTCAGAGGCTATATTTTCGATAAAAATTCTTCACGCCAAAGAGGGCCTCGATAGGAAAATTTTGTAATGGGACAGTCATATGAACCATGTCCATATAGAATAGCCGAGCCCTGATGACAAAACAAGTACGTATGTATGAATTATTCAAAGACGCATTCTTTCTATATTAAACACTTTGTGTCTCGAAGAAATTTGCTACTATACAAGCTCCATACTTGTGATTCTCTGTGAGAAATGGCTCAAGATCCAAAACACAAATACACCTCGAATACTCGAGACCGTCATCGATAGTCAGCACCTTCGAGTTGTCTAAACTCGAATTCGTAAGATCTCAAAGAGGCCTCGGGCACTAACATTTCAAAAAATTTCAAAATTCTATCGGGAAACAAGTCCAAGAGATACACCCGAAGGCTAACACCATACTAAAGGCTACGACCAAAATAAAGCGGCTCGGAGACGTCCGAATTCCGCAATAAAAACAGGCATTCGAATTCTCAGAAAATCGATTAAATAAAGTCTACCCTTGGCAAAATAATCAAAGGGCTTCGATAAAATCAGCCCTCAATAAACCTCAAGAGGTATCGAATTATTTACATACGAATTTGTGTTAAGGCACTAAAAACAAAATGGTTCTGATCGACACTAAACCCTCGAAAACCCAATGGGTAAAAGATGCATGCCAAGGCATAAACATAAAAAAGTTTTTACTAAGTCTTTTAAGCCAAAAAGGGGAAATAATAGCCATATCTTAGAGGCCATGACAGTCCGACTTAAAAGAGCCTAAGGGCCAATACACTTAGGGTTTGAGATCTTGTTCTCACCCCATCCGAACCCAAGGGTTCGACTATCCCGAGCCCAAATAAATATTTTGATTATGGCTCAGAGACTCGCCATTATCCAACACCAAGGGTCTATGCCCCAAAGGTTCAAACCTTATTCGAACTCGACCACGACAACTTCAAAGAAACCGTCCGAGACAGATTCTCGAATATACCATTCAAAGAATGAAATTATTGCGAGAATTTTAAGTCAAGAAATATTGATAAGGAATTCAAGGAAGTTTCTTTTTTTATATACTTAAGAAAGAGATAAATACAAGGATTCGACAAAAGGCTTGACACAAAGGAAAATACAAAAGGAGAAAGAAAATTCCTATCTACACCTCAGAGCTGGTCTCTCCTTTGGGAGCAGCTTCTTCGGGACCCTCTTCATTATCGGACCCACCTTGGCTGCCTTCACCATCATCGTCATCATCGGAGGAGACAAGAAATCTGGCCATCGGCTTCCATCGCCCTTGCTTGAGATATCTCTTCAGTAAGGTCGAAACCTCTAGCATGAATTTCTTCAAGCGTCTCTTTTCGATATTGGCACCTGGCCAAGTCATTACTCCATTTTTTCCCTGTCGGAAGCTTCCCTCAGATCCATTTGAGCAGCCTCGGTGTCCCTTAAATACACGGCAATGATTTTATCAGCCATGACCTTCGTCTTCTCAGCCTCAGCCTTGGCTTCAGCAACCTCGGGCCTAGCCTTGGAAAGTTAGACCTCGAGCTCGACGATCTTTTCGGCCTGGGCCGAGCCACTCTCTTTGACACACCTGAGCTGGGTCTCAACCGATGTCAGTTTAGCTAGTGCAACTTCTTTCTCCGCAGCAAGGCGGTCCATCTTTTCCTTCCACCGGTTACACTCACCCTTAACCAGGTCGACCTCACCTCAAAGATGCCCGATCATCTCTAATTTTTTTTGCAGCTGGGAAATAGAAGTGTTAGCCTCCATAGTTGGGACGAGAAGACCATACTCTTTCAAAATGATAGTTAACTTCTTGTCTAGCTCGGCTTCATTCTCGCGAGCCTTGGACAAGTCTACCTGAAGGTCCTTGAGCTCCTCCTCCTTTTGACCGCAAAGGAGCTTCAGGGCCTTCCCTTCACCCAAGGAATTCTTAAGACCGGGCTCACATTGGCTCAGGTCGGCCCTAAACTTGGTAAAGGCCTACACAGAAAAGGAGTTATCAGTTAAGGTAAGGCGAGAAAAAGGGAATTGCAACGATAAGAATTAATGCTTACCATAGAGAAAAGATGTTGTGCCTCATCGAAGATGATATACACGTCGTTGAGGTCGGCATCATCGACCCCAATAAATAAATCCCGGAAAGCATCGTCCTCACTAGGGACTCCTCTTAAGTCAGGTGCTATCAAGGCCCGGGCTTCCCTTATGGCATCCTCAGAATAAGCCGGTGACAATGGAGAGTGACCTATTTTCATGGCCCCGTGCAGATCGCCCGAGGTGCTCTGTTCGACCATGGGGACTTCGGAATCTGTCCTCTTTGGTGTGCTTGTTGAAGGTTGAGAAACAATCACGACCTCGGGTGATTCAGGGGATTTGCCCATGTCTTTCTTTGGAGTTTCCTCACCACGAGGCAGGATCTCTGGTTCAGAGGGTTTGACGGCCTCGACTGGCTTTTTGGTTCGGACCACCAGCGTCGAGTCCTCACCCTCATCTTCTTCATCATCCTGAAACTAGTGGACTGAGTCTATGTCCACGTGAATGACATTCCTCTGACGTCTCCGAGTAGGGCCCCTTTTATTTTGGGGGTCTTCGGGCTTCGAAGCCTTTTTTCTCTTATTATCCTTCTTTGATTTTGGAATCGGGGAATCGATCCCTTCCCCAGTAGGAGCCGGCCTTATTTCAAATAAATCCCCAATGCCTGCATAAATAAAAACTAGGTATGAGAAAAGAAATGTCTCCGATAAAGAAGAAAGAGTGAGGAATTTACCATGATGTTTGGTTTACCATTTTCCCCTTGCCAAGTCACGCCAGCGGCGTTCGTCATACGAGGAGGTTGCAACTAGTTTACAGGCCCAATCTTCAAGATCGGGGACCGCATAGGGCATACAACCGACCGTTGCAGATAAAAATGAGGGCATCAAGCAATGCATAGTCAAAATACAGAAAATTACTAGGGAAAAACCCCTACTTATGGTCGAGGTTCCACTCTTCTGGGAACGATATTTTCTTCTCAGGGATGATGTCGCTGGTCCTCACTCGAATGAACTGACTCATCCAACATTTTTATCCTCTTCATTGCTGGCAAAGAAGGACTTGGTTGACCGGGGTTGGATCTTAATCAACCCTCGAAAAAGATGAGGCTGGTATCCGCATAAGATGACTGAGAGTGAACTCGAGCCCCTTGGCTCTCCTGGAAAAGTAGCGAAGCATGATCACTATTCGCTAGAGAGACGGGTGGATCTGACCAAGGGTGACTTGGTATCTATAGAATTCGATCACGATTGGATCGAGGGCACCCAGTGTGAAGGGGTAAGTGTAAACAATTAGGAACCCCTCCACGTGGGTGGTAATGCTCTCCTCGCGGGTGGGGATCTGTACCACGACCCCATCCCCCAACCACAATCCTTTTTCATCGCCTCAAGGTGTTTATCCGTTATTGAGCAGATATACCTCGATGCATGTTCACATCGGCCAGGAACCGCAGGAGGATTTTCAACGTTGAAATCTTTCTTTAAGGTGCAGGCGCCGGGAACGATCTCGTGAAGGCCTGGCGCCTTGTCGCCTGCCAGACGGGAAGAGGATGAGGAAGTTCTCTTTTTGGGGAACGATTTTTGAAGTTGTTGCCATTACTTTAGGTTAAAAGAAGTGGAAAGAGATGGGGTTTGATGATTTTTGGCACTAAAGGGGCGGAGGAGCAAGTAACAAAGGAGAGAGAGATGAAGACAAGAAGATATTAGAGAAATTGCAAAGAGGAAGTAAAGTTCTTAATCGAATGAGGAACCCTGTATTTATAGGCAAGCGGCGAAGTTTTGGCGACGTTAGTGGCTGACCACTATTGGCACACATTTAATATTTTGGGGAAGCGAACCGACAGGATGTTTCAGTCACTTCGAACGCTTACATCACGGGTATGACGTCATCATCAGGGACTCCAGAATCCCGAGGCTCAAATCATTTTTTATCATTTTATGCTAGGAAACGCGGGGACTATCAGTGTACAGTCAAAATCAGGTATGCCCTATTTAGTGGGCTCGAGGAACCGCTTCAAGAATAAGACCGAAACAGGTTAGGCTCGAGACCGATGGAGGAGGTCGAAGCTTGAAGATCGAAGTATCTGATGAATATCAAGGCCATAATGACCAGCCTCGAGAGCGTTTTGGTTTTGTAACGGATAAATCAAGATTCTCGCAATGGCCCAAAGATCAAGGCGTAAATTTCGGAACGAATTTGTACGAATTTGTACTAGGTGGTTAGACAACTATCCAATTAGATTCCTTACTAAAAACAGAAATGTACCTTATTTAGGACTCCCCTAATATAAAGGGGAGATCATTCATTTGTAAAGGCATCAATCATTGGCAAAGGAATATATAATCTTACTTTCTTACTCATCACTCATCAGAATTGTCTCTTAACCTTATTGTTCTTACTTTATTGTTCTTATTAACATACCTCGAGGCCATTATATCTAGAGGTCGAGACTTGCTCGCACGCTGGTTTGATTCAACTTACTTCCTTAATTTATACGTTTTTTTTCTTGGTTATCAGTTAGTATTGGGCCAAATCATGTATCTTTAAGATTACAAAGCAAATTTAATTGTTACTCGGATTCTAGGGTAAACAGAATGCTTTTGCAATACTTAACAAAAATCAAGAGTGAAGTGTAGATTCTTTACTTAGAGAGGTTTATGTAATGCAACTACACATACGAAGGGTCATAAACTCAATTCACCATTAATTATTGTACCTGATACTTAGTAGGCGTTTGGACATAAGAATTGTAAAATTCGAAAAAATGGTGAATTTTTTTTTTCAAGTGAAAATGATATTTGAAATTTAGAGTTATGTTTGGACATAAATTTCAGTTTGGGTTGTTTTTGAAGTTTTGTGAGTGATTTGAGTGAATTTTGAAAAACAGCTTTTTGCAGTTTTTCAAAATACATCTTCAAGTGAAAATTGGAAATTTTATGACCAAACGCCGATTTTGAATAAAAGTAAAAAACTTTTGGAAAAATCTTCCACCAAATTTTATGTCCAAACGGGCACTTAATACGATGCATAATAAAAAAAGTTAAAAAGTAATCCTATTATTTTCACATCTATGAAGGTATTAAGGGCCCGTGTGGAATGGCACCCGGTAATTGGAAATGGTATAATTTTTAGGATAATAATTACACAACCTAGTAATTACCCAATATAGTAATTACGACGACCTGTTTGTTTTTCATAACGTAATTATAGTGTTACAAGCACACTATTTGGTTGCACAAGTGTAATTACACAGTTAGATTAAATTTTAAATGAAGTAATTATCAGAATTAAAAGTTAATATAATAAATATAAGTATAAATGATATAAGATTTGGAATTTAAGATGCACACTTTTTCTTGAGTATACATTAATTAGTAATCATAAAATTGTAACTAATATTGCAAAAATAACTATTATATATTTTCTAAATTAATAATATTTAGTTTCATTAATTATAAGAACTAAAAATATACATTTTTTTGTAATAACACCATGGAATGCATGTTTGATAAAATTAATTAATATTTATGAATATAATGTCATAACATTATTCAAATATTTGATAAAACTAATATATCAATTATAACTAAAAATTGAACAACATGCAATGTAAAATAACAATACTACTAAAATAAGTAAATTAGAACCATAAATATAACACAATTCCAAAATTTTAAAAAATATTTTAACATATTTCAAATTCCAATATAATAAAAATAAGTTCCAATAAAAAAAAAGATTAGAAAACATAATAAGTTTACAACCCCATTCAATAATGAAATTCTACTTTAATGACATCATCTATTATAGACAGAGTTTGTTAATGACTCATTATTTCTAATATTAGGAGGTGTAATTTTAAAACTAGAATAATAACGCAGTTATGCTACATGAAGAAAATAAAACATATAAGAAATGAAATATGAGAGAAATTACATGGATTCACAAGAAATAAAGATAGAAACTAAAAGATAAATAATGTACAAAGAAATATATATTTTAAAATTAAAAAAATTAAATAAAAATAAATTTAAAATAATGGAAATAAAAATTTATTGAGAAATAAATTAAAATTAAAATAAAAAGAAAAAATTAAAAAGTAATCTTGTAATTACACAGTATAATTACCATCAATTCTCACCTCCCCTTGAGAATTGGAGAGTGTAATTACACCTCTCCAATTACACCTAATTCCATGTTGACCAAGTAATTACTTGACCACACAAACATGCCAAACTATGTAATTACACTCAATTACACCAAAATCCAATTTTCATGTGGCTTTCCAAACAAGCTCTAAAAGGCGACGAAGTAGACATAAAATAATTTGGAAGGATTTAATTGTTGTTGTTTTATTTTTTTCTACATAAAGATCATATGTAGAAAATTATTAGTGAATTTTTCACATCTGAATAAGAGATTCAATATCATCATTGTATCCTTCTAATACAATGAAAAATCCAAATACATAATATTAAATCATAGTATTTCTCAAGCAAGGCATAAAATCGTCTCAAATGAAATGGAACTTGACTTTCATACAAGTGCCTTTTGAAACATCTTTCAACACATATAAAAATTTATTTTCTTTTGATATCTTCCATATTCAAATATCACAATAAAATTTTCTGAATGTAGAAGCAATTTTTACTTCTACTAAAGTATCTCAAATTAATATAAAATATGCCATAATTAAATAATTTCTTCACCCAAATTACTAAGAGATTCAAAGCAAGATAATTTTTCATAGTCAGAACTACAATATATTTTTGATCTTCCAATATAAATTCTCACCACAAAAAATCTCAATTTTGTAAAGCCTCATTATAATTTTAACAAATAATATTCCCTAAGTATTTCCTTCTTAGGAACATGATATTCAACTCTAGACACCACGGACCCCCATATTTTCAAAAATTTCAGGTTGAGAAGAAAACTTTTTCACAACTCATAAAGAGTTCTACTTTATAATATATAACTTCACTCCGAAGATTTTTCTTCTACTTAGCTACATTATTAGATTCAAAAAAATATGAAGGTCTTATCTCATGTATTATTTATGACCACATCACATTATCGTAGTAGTTTATTCACAATAATTATTTTTCATACAAAGACCTCATAGCACCTTAGAGTAGCTAATGCTTATAAATCATTTTAAATGACTTTATTTAGATGACCAAATTGATATTCTCATGACTCAAATAAAATTAGTTATGTTATATTTGAATAAATATAATGCAAGTTCATCAAAATTCAAGAGCTTAAAAAGTTGTGAAATATATTGTGAAATGCTTTAGCAAATATATGTAAAACATTTGAATATGATGAGAGGTCATTTATAAAATCAACACATTAATCATCATCTTCCTTTCCATAGAAAAAATCTGTCAAATTCTATTTGACATGAATGATTATCATATATATTAAAATATTCACTCTTTCATTCTCATAGAATTAACAAAGAGCCTATACGACTTGGGTATAGAAATCCATTTATAACACTCCAATTCAAAACTCAAATTTGTTGAAATTGAAGAATCAATTTAAATCCACTATCTTAGAGCTATCAAGATTTTAAAAAATGTATAACAATAAAAATCTACATTTAAGTAAGCTTAAGATTATTCAAATACTAGAAAAAAAATGTACCTTAATTTTGTGATGCATTTTGATCTTCATAATGCAATAGTGTACAAAATTGAAATAACAACTTGCCAAGACAGCATGCCAAAATAGAACCATCAACAATGATATATGCTACCAATATAGTAATAAAATTAATTCACGAAAAATCACTTAAACACACTTACACCAAATGCACATGACATCATAAAGCAAAACCAAACTCACACCAAATTTTATACTATTGTGTACACAAAAATATGACAAGAGAAAAAAGGTTACTATCTTTAAAATCCAGTAGAATCCTTTGAACATTGGTGAGAAATATATAAGTTAGGGAACAATAATACCTTGAAGTTCACCACTAGAATTCTCATTGACTTGATTAACATTTTGCAGCCCACAAAAATACTTTGAATACAAAGTGATATTCTCCTTGAGACCATTGTGCAAACGTGAAGTACATGTCCCATTTTCAGAATTAGAACAACAACTTGTACATTGTCAAATTTGATTCTCCATAATAAAATAATACGGAAATATCCTTAAGATTGTTGGAAAAATTATTGAATGATTATGGAGAATAAAAGATTTATCTTGAGGCGTGTCAAGGACACAGTCCTTAAGAATATTTTGCCCATACCATGATGAATAAAATTAGGCGTAACCCCCAAAATTCAACAAGCTCTTTTAATATAAATTAGGAGTAGAAACAACAAATATTAACAATGATAATAGCACAATAGTACAAAAGTACAATAGTAGGCGTATCTCAAAGCAATGCATAATGGGAGTTTTGTTGGCCCAAGTATGAAAGGAAGAAGAAATGTCCTCTCCTCCTACTTCACCGCCACCAGAACCGCCGGATTTAAGTCTTATGCATATTGACGAAACCTCCCTACACCCAGTTCCTCCATCACAATCCACTAGAATTAATCCCCTTAATGCCCCCTTATTCGCCCAAGCCCTATTAACTAACAGCCTTCTACATACATCTCTCATTACCTGCCACACACCACACACCACTATTGACCTTTCAGATGAAGTTGACACCACTAAAGATGAAGACTCCTTTGTCCCTCTCAGCACTAGTGACAAAACGAGACTATACTTACCTTGGAAACATTCCGTTATCATCAAAGTATTTGGTATAAAAGTTGGACACCAAATACTCAAAACAAAGCTATCTCAACTATGGAAACCTACTGAACCAATACACCTCATTGATATAGGATGCGATTTCTACCTTATAAAGTTTCAAAAAGAGGAAAATATGGCTATCGCTTTGCATGGTGGACCTTGGTTCATCTATAACCACTTCCTCTCAGTAAGAAAGTGGGAGCCAAAATTCATTGCTTCCTCCACCCAACTCACGTATTCTGCTATCTGGATTAGACTTCCAGAGTTACCAACAGAATTTTATGACATAGAAATCTTACAAAGAGTGGGTACAAAAATTGGAAAATTATTGAAGGTCGACACATGCACGTTCACTACCACTAGAGGTCGCTATGCTAGGATCTGTATCGAAGTTCCATTGGAAAAACCACTTAAAACACATGTCTTTATAGGTACCCATCAGCAACAAATTCTCTATGAAGGTTGAACCTTTTATGTACACTCTGTGGCCGTTTAGGTCACGTAGGTTTACACTGCCCTCACCATGTAGTAACCACGACCTCCCTATCACAAACAAACACCCAAACCTATACTACTATCACTTCCACCCCCTCTACCCAGTCGCACCACCACAGCCGTCTTCCCCTCCCAGAAACACCCCAGAGTTAGAAGGTGATTGGAAGCTCGTTAGCTTCAAATCAAAATCCACTACCGCTACTAAACCACAACAATCTAGACGTATATCTCAGTCTACCACAATGCACACACAACCCCAACATCCTGCCCCACAACCACACAACACCATGACTGTCCAACCATTGCACTCGTAACCATCCCTCCCCTACGCCCCCCATAGGTCACAACCAACGACAAAAGACTTTTTTATCCCGCCAAATTTTTTTAATCCCATGCACTTCGACAGCCTCATGGAAATGTAAAACCCATCCCAATTGAGCCATGACAATAATTTGTTAGGCCCAGAAATTGAACAAGCCCACAAACACAAACCACCCACAATTCTCTATGCACCGTCCTAGATCAAACTACTTTTACCAATAATTTGACAATATTACCTTCCACCCTTAGACAACAACCATCCAAATCAGAACCTCATTTACATTCAACGTGCTATGTGGAACCCCAACTGACACGTGCTAGTACCACAGTTTTACCACAACATCACACAACCATTGGCCAATCTACTCACCCAAAGCCCACTACTAGCCCAAACCATCAACAACAATCAATACTAACCTATACCACTATCCAACCCACCATCAATTCCCCTACTAGCCTTAAACCACGTGATCATATCCCAATAAATTCACCCCCATCCATTACAAAATCACATCAACCGAATCCCTCAACCTCTAATACAATTCCCTGCCCCACGCCTTCATCATTAGACCCCCACACATAAAATATCCCACCCAAGTAACGTACCAACTCATAAACCACCTCCATTGCAAGATGAATTACCTCCCCATCAACACTCAACACAGGGCAGACATTGTCCTTCTCGAACAACCAACTTCTTCATCAACCTCACATACTACACAACATACAAATGCAGAATCCCTACTTCAACCCAAGTTTACCACCTCCAATCTACCTGTCCCAATACCCACTAGTGCAAGCCCACCCCCAGTCCTGGATCGAGATGGCGTTACAAAACTATGCTCTCATATTCACGATGGAACTCAATCATCAGGATGTGATTATTGTGATTCAAAACCCAATGGACATAGCCCAGATAGTAACGGAGGGCATGCAGCTCGGCATGAACCTCTACAGTCAATACCTATGGGCCATGCATCCCCCATATCTCATGAACTAATACCAAACATCCCCACCCCCTATACCACCACAGATCCCCCCAACCACCCCTTCTCTCACTCCCTGAACTCAATGGACCTCCCATTCTACCCAGCACAACAACCTTGGAGTCAGTTTGTACCATGGATCCAACCAACACAGTTACTCACCACCACCACACGACCACCTTCACCTACCAGTCCCAACTAATCTACCCAACAGTCCCCCATCAGCTCTACCATATCCCAGTCAAGAAGGACTAGAGGAAATAATAAGACTCGAAGTAGCAACAACAATGGCAGAGATAAGGGAAACCCAACCCATTCTATGATGTCTCAACGAGAACAAATACTACACCCTCAAAGAACAGTATGCAAGAAAGGTCGTCATCAACTGCCCAAAGGAAATGAAAAGTTTCTCATTCAATATCAGGGAAACACAGAACCAGGAAGTAGGGAAATACGCCCTAGTACTCATTCCAGCCATGCAGCAGACTTTGGAGACAATAATGGAGGGAACAGTTGTTCCACACAAAAACACTCAACCCAGTAGATCCATGCAGATGATCATATGGAATTGCAAGGGAGCACAATCAGCCGACTTCCATAGGAACTTCCGCTCTTTGCTTAACTATCACAAGCCAGTCTTAGTTGCCCTTCTAGAAACACAACTACAAGATCATGAAGATCTCAAGAATGACTTCAACTTCACAAATATGTCACAAGCACCGGCAGTGGGGCATTCAGGTTGAATCGCACTAATGTGGTGTAATGACACCATTCATCTCGACCAAGTTGTAGTAACTAACCAGGAAGTACACTCCATTGTCCAGGTAACACAAAATCCTAAACCCTGGCTATGATCTATAATTTATGCTTTTAATGATTCTTCCGCACGTACTGTACTATGGGATAACCTTAAGACTTTACATGATAATTATAACGGACCTTGGGTTGTAGCGGGTGATTTTAATGAAATTACTCGTGCCAGTGAAAAATTTGGAGGAAATGCCATTAATAATAATAGATGTGACAAATTTATTAACTGCCTTAATTATTGTCAACTAATTGACTTAGGCTATAATGGCAGTAAATACACTTGGTCCAATAATAGGCGTTTTAGAAATAGAATACTAGAAAGACTAGATAGAGTCGTAGGAAATTACGACTGGATTAACATGTTCCCTGAAACAACTGTACATCACCTACCACGTACCCATTCCGACCATTGCCCGTTACTACTCAAGTTAACTAAAAGTACACCACCAAGAAAAAAGGTCTTTCGTTTTGAAACAATGTGGTCTACCCACCCAGACTTTATCTATCTCATTAGTAAACATTGGAATCAAAATGATTACTACACATAATTGATCAATTTACGAAAGAGGTCCAACAATAGAATATTACCACTTTTAGAAACAACTTTCAACGCAAAAAAATACTACTAGCCAGAATCCAAGGCATTCAAGCCTCCCCACACTACCCTACTATTTCATTCCTCCAACACCTAGAACCTGATCTTCAAAAATAGTTCAATGAGCTCCTAAAATTAGAGGAAGAATTTTGGAAACTAAAATCACGCATTAACTGGCTCGAAGTTGGAGATGCCAATACAAAAAATTTCCATTTATCGACTCTTCATAGGCGTAGACGCAATCGTATTCATGCAATAACGGATGGAGTAGGTAACTGGATATATGACTCACAGGCTATTAATTCCCACATCCAATCTTACTATATTAATCTCTTTAACACATCACACACTAACTCCCAAAAATAATTCCACCTCTGTCCCCATAACGTATTAACCACACAACAACAACTAGCTCTCATGCGACCCCTACACATTGAGGAAATCACCCAAGCAGTATTATCCTTTCAATACATGAAGGCACTAGGCCCAGATGTTTTACACCCTATTTTTACCAACAATATTGGCAAACTATTAAACACTCAATGGTGTCCTTCCGCCAAGAAGCATTCCACAAAAAGATAATTCCCTCACAAGTAAACGAAACCTATCTTTGCCTCATACCTAAAGTTAGGAATCCCACTACCATCACCCAATACATTCCAATTGGATTGTGTAACACCCTCTATAAAATAGTTACAAAAATTATTGTTCATAGAATCAAACCAATACTCCACACAATTATTAGCCCCGAACAATCTGTTTTTCTCACAAAAAGACATGCTTCGGATATCACCTTAACATCAAAAATTACCAGGACCAGTGTCCACTCCATTATCACAACCCTGAATCACTTCACCTATTACTCAGGCCATACTATCAACTACCACAAATCAAAAATCTTCTTCTCCGCAAACACCTCACCCACATATAAAAATTTTGTTTTATCTGCCTTTAACATGAAAGAGGGCCCAACTTTTGGCAAATACTTAGGCTTCCCAATCTTTGTAAAAAAAGCATCAAATAGTGACTTCCAATACCTCTTAGACAATTTTAAAAATCGTTTAGCAGGGTGGAAAACTAAAATGCTCTCCATGGCTGGTCGAACTACTTTAATCAAATCCACTCTAAACACACTACCAAATCATATAATGCAATATATTCAGCTACCATCCAAAATAAAAACCCTTTTAGAACGATATCAGCGTAACTTCTTATGGGGTACTACGTCTGAAAGCCGTAAACTGCATCCCGTTAAATGGGCTACTATACAAACTCCTAAATCGTGCGGGGGCCTATGCACACAAAATATATCAGCCAAGAATAGTGCTCACTTAGCCAGTCTTGCTTGGCGACTCTTCAATTCTCCTACAACCTTGTGGAGTGCCACCCTAATCTCAAAATACTTAGGGAGAACACCAAATTCAACCACTTCCTACACTTGGAAGGCAATACTACATGGTTGGAAATATTGCCAAAGTGGGTCTATATGGCACCTAAAAACTGGTACAAATGTAAAATTTTGGACCAACCCATGGGTAGGACCAAATTACACAATTGGGAGCTCCTTTCAAGGCCCCCTAACACTGCATGAACACCTTGCAACTATCTCCACATACTTATCCCATAACATGATCAACACGACTAACCTCTCCTTAACTTTACCCCCCGATATACTTTATAAAATACATAAATAGTACATCCCCACATTACAAAATAATTTATTCCATGACAAATTAATCTGGGGCCTCACCAATGATGGCCAATTCACTATTCAATCTATGTATTCAGCCATCATGAACACTAACGAACCCTTGCATCAATTTAAATGGATTTGGAACCTTCCTATCACTCCTAAACTCAAGCACTTTATATGGAAAATAGGACACAGAAGACTACCTACCAAAGTATATTTACATCACATTAATATATCTACAACTCCTCTCTGTCCCTCATGCCAACAATATGAAGAGACACTAGACCACGTGTTTTTACGATGCCAAAATGTCCAACACTTATGGCATCAACTTCACATCAACAACTCTATCACAACACTTCCACTTTTTCACCAAAACACATTACCTACCCTTGCTAAATTACTAACTCTGGATTGCTGCTCCCCATACAACATTCCATCAAAAATCATTATCCCTTACTGCCTTTGGCACATCTGGACTACGAGAAACAAATTAATCTTTGAAGCCAGACAACATGTTCCCAAACTAGAAACCATCCTTCAACAAGCAATAGAATACTACTACCTCATATACAACCAAATAACTCGACACCCGTCAAGAACAATATATATAAAATGGCATCCACCGGATGAGGGCACCTTCAAGCTCAACACGGACGGAGCATGCATGGACTATAACACACTAAAGGGCTTTGGTGGTGTTTTCCGTAATGCCAATGGTGAATGGATCGCAGGCTACACAGGCAGCAGGACAACAGGCACCCCACTAAGTGTGGAGCTATATGTTGTACTAGAAGGACTCACGTTGGCAGTTAAAATTTTTTTAACAACACAGGAAATCAACGTTGATGCCACAGAGGTAATCCGCACTCCATAACACAAATCAACTTTACTCATCCATTATACATGAATGCATGTACTTAATGCTCCAACTGGGTAGACCCTTAGTCAAGCATGTGTATAGGGAGAAAAATATGGTGGCTGATGAACTAGCAAAGCATGGCAGCAACATGAGGCAGAACACTCCACAATATTTTGGGACTCTCCACCTAGCTTTTTGGAAAGGGCACTAACACATGATCACAATGGCACCACCTTAACAGGACACATCAACAAACGGCCTGTGCAGAACTCCTTTTGCTTAGCAACTCATGACACAGATTTTTGTAGGCCAAGTGCCATAATAAATAGTACTTCTTTATAACAGGCTTTGAAAAATTTTGAAAACGTTGTAACTGACGCTCCCTGTAACACTATCCTTTAATAGAAAGTAATTATTGATTAACCAAAAAAAAAGGAACATCTGATGAAGATAAGCCAGTAAGGCTTAATGTAATAGATGTTCAGAATCTTTATAGCCATTAAGATTAAGGCTACTAATATGCCAAACAGTTGTAACCAAATGTAAAGTTCAAATCTCGTTCAATAGCTAAATTACTTTTTTCACGACCCGAAATCCCACCTTCAGGTCGTGATGGTATCTAACGTTGAACTCGCTAGACAAGCCAACGTTTTGGTTAAATTTACTATTTCTTTATTAATAACAATTTAAATAACAGTGGTAAACTAGAAAATTTATAATTAGAAATGAGGAAGATAATAAACTCAACAACTTAAATAATAAATCTTACGAAATTCCTTAAATACATCCCCAGAACTGGTATCACAATCTCACAGACAGTCTAGATTTGCTCCTTGATATGGTTGATTTCGATGTCATTTTGGGGATGGATTGGTTATCCCCCTACCATACTATTTTGGAATGTCATGCCAAGACTGTGACCTTGGCCTTACCGGGAGTACCTCAATTGGAGTGGAGAGGGAATCCTAGTCATTCTTCTGGTAGAGTTATTTCATATATGAAGACTCGACACATGGTCGAGAAGGGTTGTTTGGCCTATTTGGACTATGTTCGTGATTCTAGTGCTGAGGTTCCTTCTATGGAATATGTGCCCGTGGTTAGTGAGTTTCCCGAAGTATTCCCTGCTGACCTGCCGGGTATGCCACCCGACAGGGATATTGACTTTCGTATTGAGGTGGCTCCGGGCACTCAGCCCATTTTTACTCTGCCATATCGTATGGCGCCGCCAGAGCTGAAGGAGTTGAAGGATCAGTTGCAGGATTTGTTAGATAAAGGCTTCATAAGGCCTAGTATTTCTCCTTGGGGTGTGATCACGCTCAATTATGTCCTATAAAAAGACTAAACGGGCGCTGCAAATATAAATCTGGGGT
>ML327770.1:0-45913 GCA_005239505.1 Nicotiana paniculata
ATTGCACCCGAGGTATCGTTATCTCTAATCTAACCTCTAAACCCTCGGTTATGACTTTCGTCTTTACTCCGGGAGCGGTGTTGTTCAAGCAACTACCTAAATATGCACTCTTTCTCAAGTAGATACATAATAAATAGGAATAGTTAATCAAGGTCCCTTTCAATCAACTATAATAAGAACGTAGTTGAACAAAAAGAGATTAATCAACCAAATATATTAATATCACGATGAATTCATCCCCAACGGGTTCTACCAAAACCATAGACTAAATAATTTAGCTACTCATGTTATTGAGAATCAAAACTAAAATAAATTGCATAATTAAACTACAAAGTAATGAATACTAGATGTAGAAATCAATGTTTGTCACTTCTATTGTGTTTTCTTGTTGAATCCTTCCGAATCTCCTCCGTCGTCTCCTCAAGTTGTGTTGTTTGGTGTCTATTTATATGTTTAGGGCGAACCCTAACCGTGTAGGAGACTTCTATTTCAACCGGGAAACACTTAAACTCGTCAAAACTCGGATTTGGCCGAACTGGGAACCCCGGGCGTTTGGGCTCTAACGCACCCCTAAGGCCAAGGCAGGCCTGGCGTTTAGGCCCTAACGCCCCCCTAACGCCAGGGGCTACCTGGCCTTATGGGGTAAACGCCCCCCTAAGCCAGGTAGCTTCAGGCTTTAGGGGGCAAACGCCCGGCTATCGCCCGGGTGTCTCCTTTTGTGTATTTTCGACGGATTTGCATCCCTTTAGCTCCGTTTCCATCTCCAATTCACCTACACATAAAATAAACTCTATTAAGCACATAACAAGTGCATTTTTATCATTAATGCACTTCAAATGTATGGTATATTACATATTAAACTGTGCATTCTAGCCTCGCATCAATGATGTCTTTTAGGCTGACCAATGTCCCAACAACTTTCATGCATTTGATGAAACAACATGCTCCAACATATCTTAATTCCTTTGTCATCGTGTTTATTGATGACATATTGGTGTATTCTCGCAGTCGGGAGGATCATGAGCATCACTTGAGGATCGTGCTCTAGACTTTGAGGGAGAATAAGCTATATGCTAAATTCTCCAAGTGCGAGTTTTGGCTTGACTCCATGTCTTTCTTGGGGCACATGACGTCCAATGAGGGAATTAAGGTGGATCCGAAGAAGATTGAGGAATTTTAGAACTTGCCTAGACCTACTTCAGCTACAAAAATTCAGAGCTTCTTGGATTTGGCGCGTTATAATAGTCACTTCGTGGAGGGTTTTTCATCCATCACAGCTCTTTTGACTAGATTGAACAAAAATGATGCTCCTTTCAGATGGTTCAATGAGTGTGAGGTGAGTTTCAGAAGCTAAAGACTGCTTTGACCACATCCCTAGTGTTGGTGTTTCCTACTGGTTCGGGATCTTACATCGTGTATTGGGCTTGGCGCAGTGTTGATGTAGGACAATTGGATGATTGCCTACACATCTTGTTAGTTGAAGGTTCATGAGAAGAATTACCCTGTGCATGATGTAGAGTTGGTAGCCATTATTCACGCGCTGGAGATTTGGAGGCACCATTTTTATAGTGTTCCATGTGAGGTATATACCGACCATCGGAGTTTCCAACACCTGTTCAAGCAGAAGGACCTTAACTTGCGGCAACAGAGATAGTTAGAGTTGCTGAAAGACTATGATATCACCATACTATATAATCTAGGGAAGGCCAATGTAGTGGTCGATGCATTTAGTAGGAAAACGGAGAGCATGGGCAGTTTGGCATATTTACTGGCGGTGGAGAGGCCACTAGCCATGGATGTTCAGGCTTTGGCCAATCGGTTCGTGAGGTTGGATATTTCAGAGCCTAGCCAGGTTCTTGCTTATGTTATGGCACAATCATCATTGTTGGAGCGTATCAAGGCTCACATTTACGATCCTCAGTTATTGGTGTTGAAGGATACGGTGCAACAAGGTGGAGCTAAGGAGGTTCTGATTAGTGATGATGGTGTTATGCCACTTCAGGGCCGGATTCATGTTCTGAATATTTATGGTTGAGGGAGTTTATCCTCGAGGAGGCTCACAGTTCGTGCTAGTCCATTTACCCAGGTGCCACGAAGATTATCGTGACTTGAAATAACTCTATTGGTGGCGGAGAATGAAGAAAGATATTGTTGCTTATGTCTCTCGGTGTTTAAACTGTCAACAGGTGAAGTACGAGCATCACAAACTAGGAGGATTGACTCAGAGATTGGAGATACCAGAGTGGAAGTGGGAGTGCATCACTATAGATTTGTGGTAGGTTTACCAAGGACCTTGAGGAAATATGACGCAGTCTGGGTTATTGTGGACCGGTTCACTAAGTCTGCACACTTCATTCCAGTGATGACTTCCTATTCTTTAGAGCGGTTGGCTCAAATTTACATCTGGGATATTATCCGCCTGCATGGCATGCCCATTTCTATCATTTTTGACCGAGGCACGCAGTTCACATCATATTTTTGGAGAGTCGTGTAGCGTGAGTTGGGTACGTGGGTCGAGCTGAGTACCGCGTTCCATCTTCAGACGGACGGACAGTCCGAGTACACTATTCAAATATTGGAGGACATGTTGTGCGCATGCTCTATGTATTTCAGGGGTCAGTGGGACCAATTTTTACCTCTAGCGGAGTTCGCCTACAACAACAACTATCAGTCGAGCATCTAGATGGCTCTGTACGAGGCCTTATATGGACCGAAAGGTTCAATATGTCTCTTACATGGTGGGTGAGAGGTTCTTCTTCTAGTTTCACCTATGAAGGGCGTAATGCTGTTTGGGAAGAAGGCAAAGTTGAGCCTGAGGTTTATTGGCCCATTCAAGATGTTGGAGAGAGTTGGGAGGTTTCTTATAGGATTGTATTGCCTCCTAACCTAGGAGGGGTAAATTTAGTACTTCATGTTTTCATGATTTGAAAGTATCATGAGGATAAATCACATGTTTTGGACTTCACCACGGTGCAACTTGATGAGAATTTGACCTATGAGGAAGATCCGGTAGCTATTCTAGACCGTCAGGTCCATAATTTGAGTTCTAAGATTTTTTGTTCAGTGAAAGTGCAATGAATAGGTCAGTGGATTGAGGATGCTACATGGGATTCCAAGTCTGATACACGGAGTAGATACCCCCACCTTTTTACCAATCCAACTATTTTTCTACGTCCATTCGAGGACGAACGTTTTCTTTAGAGGTGGAGAATGTGAAGACTCGATAGGTCGTATTGAGTACTAGCCTTGATTTCTATGTTCCAAGACCTCCTGTAGATTTATTTCAAATTAATTAATTTGTGTGCGTGATCCGTTTCGCTTTTTCAAAAGCTTTTATGTGAAATTTTAAAGAAAATGAGATTTTTGACATAAAATGAGGTTAGAGTGGATTGCGATCAACATTCTTGGTAAACGACCTCGAGTCGATGTTTTGACGATTTCGTTAGGTTCGTATGCTATTTTTGGACTTGTAAGCACGTTTGGTTGGGGTCCGGGGTGACCCGAGCGCGTTTCGGCGTATTATGTGAAAGATTGTGAAAAGTGAGTTTTAAGTTGAAACTTAGAGTTTTGGTTATCAATTCTTGTTATTTGATGTTATTTTAACGATTTGAGGTAGAGAGCAAGTTTGTATGATGTTATTACACTTGTGTGTATGTTCAATTTGTAGACCGAATGGCTCAGGTGAGTTTTGGAGGTGTTACAGATGATTTTGGGACTGCTGGTGCTCAGCAGTTGCTGGTGCAAGCCTACAGATCTCGCATTTGCAAGGTCTAGATCCCTTTTGCATACAAATGATCACATTCTTGAAAGGCACTGGGATTGGGAAACTTCACATTTGCGAAGAAGGAATCGCATTTGCGAAGGCTGAGAAATTGCAAAGCTGCTAGAGTGACGCATTTGTGACCCTAACAACTTTGGGGGAAGCTTCGCATTTAGTTCGCATTTGCGGAGGGGGGGATCTTCGCAAATGCAAAGGTTTTGTCGCAATTGCAAATATTTTGTATTTGATGCACTAGTCGCTTTTGCGATCAGTGTCTCGCATTTGTGGACATCGCAATTGCACTGTGTGGAGCTGGGTAAAAGAGGGAAGAATCGAGACTTAGCTAATTTTACATCATTTCTCAACCCTAAATACTCTAGAGTGTATTTTTGAAGAACTTTTGCTCCCCAAACTCATTGGTAAGAAATTCCACTTCATTTTCCATCAATTCCCCATTACTTTTAGTGAAACTTTAACATTGAATCTATGAATTCATGGTAGAAATTAGGAGTTTTGGGTAGAATTTATATTTTATAAAATTGAGATTGACCTCAAAGTATGTTCGTATTTCGAAACAATCATATAACCGGACTCGAGGGTGAATGAGTAATCGGATTTTTGTCCGAATCTCGAATTTCGACCAAGCGGGCCCGAGGTTGACTTCTTAAAAAATGATCAAAATAGATCCTTTTTCGTTCATGGGTAGTTTCTACAACTTATTTAGAATTATTTGATCGACAACTGACTAGATTCAGTTAGTTTGGAGGCTTGTTCGAAAGGAAAAGCCGTGATTATTGTGACAGTGATTTTTTGTCTAGATTAACTTTGACATGAGGCAATTAGGAGTGACTTGGCATATTTGCTACATGAACTATGTGTGTGGACAATGTATATTCATGGTGACGAGTATATATACACTGTTATGGGTTAAAGCATGCAGGTGTAATTTGTCATATTTTTACCATGTTGTTTCATTTGCTATGCCTTCTATGTCTTAGTTAGATTGTTTATACTTATATTGCTCGCGTTTGTGTTTATTGCTTATGTTGAGGTTTTTGTGATACTGAAAGTTGAAATTGCTTATTTTACCACCATGGTTCAAGTTTAAATTTGCTTCCCACCTTGCTTGAAACCTTGGATTGTTATTGTTTCTTGGTGAGAAATTGTGAAAAGCATGAAGGGTATTGCCATACCATATTTGCATTCATTGCTTGAGTGAACATAAGGATAAAGCACGGAGGGTGATGCCGTGCAATTGCATTTATATATCTTGTGAGGAAAAGAGTAAAAGCACGAAGAGTGATGCCGTGTACTTTCTTTCCATTATCATATCATGTGAGGATGAGAGTAAAAACACGAAAGATGATGCAGTGCACATGCTTTATCTAATTATATGGTGCGGGTGAGAGTAAAAGCACGAAGGATGATGTCATGCAATTTGATGATTTTATTGCTTTTACTTGATACTTGAATTGTGAATTTAACTTGGCTGTTTTGTTGCTTATTTCGGAAAGAGACTTACTTGATGGTTATATACTTATTGATCTGGTTGTTTCCCTTTTATTCCCCCCACCCCCCGTTATTACTCTTAAATGCTTTACTTATTATTTCCGTTGATATATATATAAGGTTATTAGTAGGTGTCTTGTCTTAGTCTCGTCACTATCTCATCAGGGTTCGGATAGACACTTACTGAGTACATTGGGTCAATTGTACTCATACTACACTTCTATACTTCTTCTGCAGATTTTGACGTTGGTTATAGCGGAGTCTCGAGAGGTACTTAGCGGATACCAGGAAGTAATTCAAGGTAGAGCTGCATCCCGCTCGCAGGCCTTGGAGTCACTTTCCTAATTCTTTGTATTGTTTCCTTTTAGTTTAACAGTATTGTATTTTTTTCAAACTTTGTATTTAGATGAATCTAGTCGCTCAAGTACTTGTGACACCAAATTTTGGGGTAGTTTATGTTATGTCTTTTGATCGGTTATTAGATATTTATTGCTTTTCTTTTCATATTATATGTTATGTTGGATTTCCTGGCATTCGGTGTTACGCGCCATTACGGCCCCGCAGTTTGGATTTTGGGTCATAACAGACTATTAAAACGATTAACCACCGTAACTTGAATATTAATGGATAGTGTGAGGATGTTTGTTACTTGAATTTTAATACTTTATATACGTCCTAGTGTCTTCTTACAACATGACTTAAAAGAATGATTTATAAGAAAATCATCATGATAATAATTAATTCAATTATTTTCTTAATTTGTCTTTTGAAATTTCTTATACCACTAATGAGTTATTTAGACTATTTATTCCTTATATATTTATGCAAAGAGGACGATTGTACATTAAAATTAGAGATATTACGTTGAACACTCTGCCTCACCATGTGTTTCTTATAGAACTAGAGTGATTAGGTTAAAAAGAAATATGTTTAAGATCTGTTGATGTTGTCATCAAACCTTTTGAAGTTACTTGTACGCCAATGTTTTGAGCTATTTTTGTAGAGCTGTAATTTAGGTAGTAAACATACCCGCTGGATTCAAATTATGGTCGGTTGTTCTCCAAAAGGATACAAACTTGTATTGAAAAAAAGATTTAACTTCATATAGTTTCTACTTTAAAGACTCCTAGACTAAAACGTGAGTATTTGAATAGTGCCGCTAAATATGCATAAGTGCATAATCTACCGAAATTTTATGGACGTGTTCTATATGAAACTAATATATACCAGCATATAAAACTAATGGATAAAACTACTCCTTTTATACTAATAATAATCTATATCTATCTATCTATCTATCTATCTATCTATCTATCTATCTATCTGACTTCCCCTCCATTGTATATTGTGACTGCACCTAGTCTTAGGGACTAGGTAAGCCTAACATATACTGAATAACAATAATTAACTAGCGTCTAACAACTTTAGAAATAGAATTCTATAAACTTACAATTTTCAAAATCGGTAGTACAAGTCATAAGCCCTATCTAGGAGTAGTTATACATAATAAATATATCACTGTTCCGAAAATAAATGAAACAATGAAAATAAATACAACAGAAAGTGACTTCAGAGCCTGCGAACGTCCAGCAGGTACACCTTGAAGTCTCCAGCCACACCGAGCTTAAATATCAAACCGACCCGATCCGAAGTACCTGGTTATGCACAAAAAGACGTGCAAAAGTGCAATATGAGTACACCACGGTGGTACTCAGTAAGTATCAAGCCTAACCTCGGTAGAGTAGTGACGAGGCCAGGTCGAGACACTACCGAATATATATAACCTGTAGGATATGACTCAAGTCTAACAAAAAGAACTAATAAAGTAATACCAATAGCAGAAGGATATCAAGTTGCAAATAGTAGTAACAATAAGAGGAAAACACGAATGACAGCACAAATCAACCAAGTAACTTATCAACAACATAGTTGGGGTCCGGATGAAGCATAAATAAGTTCAAGTAAAGAAAGCAACGTTAACTCAACCAATCAAATCATTTACAATATACCATTTCAACAATCCCAATCCTCATAATCTCTTAACAATATCATAACTTCCAAACCTTTAACACACATGGCACCTGGTGCCCACACATTTCCATTTACTTTGCACGGCATATTCCACGTGCTCCTCGGCACATCATATCCGTGGAACATGCTAATTTAAGGTGTTCAAGAGATTCCATTCATATATTGTAAAGTAATAATACAGTTTCTAGACCTAGTAAAGAAATTAGTGAGAAAGATGAGTTTATTTTAGAAAACCATTTGAGTGAAGAAAAACAACATTTTCAAATAAAATACGACACTGAATAAGCCATTGAATTTAATGTAGAGTTTATTAGGTTTAAAACATAATAACAATTCCTTTGTAAGTAAAATATAACCCCAGACAGGTTGAGAAGATTAAGTTGAAAAAGCAGTTGAAGTAAGATATGACAACTAGTATAAAATGGTATGTATCGAAATAAGCGGCAGGTTCTAACTTAAGAACACACAAGGTAACATGATATTAGTTCGCTCATTTATAAAATACTATCTTACTAACGACTCAACAGGGCAGGAAGTAATGACTCAACATAGTAAATTCACTTTGAGAATCGGCAATTTGCAGAAATAAATACATAACTTAAATGTCTTATCAGTATCCGGCTATAACCAATCCTTAAGTGAAATGTAAAACTACCGAATAACTTACACAATAAGAGAAAAATACATAAAACACATAAATTGATGCGGCGCGCATCCCGATCCCACCAGACAACACAAAATCCTCCCTAATTCCTCCGTAACAATAACAGTAACAGTAAATAACATATATATGTTGCGGCCGCAACCCGATCCCACCATATATCAATATTAATATGATAATTCACCCTTATTACGCCATATCAATCCACCCTTATTCCTCCTGTTGCGGCGTGCAACCCGATCCCACCGTATAATAGCAATTTACCCTTATTCCTCCTCAGTATCCTCATGTTGCGGCGTGCAACCCGATTCCACTGTATAACAACAATTCACCCTTATTCCTCCTCAATATATATCACCCTTATTCCTCCTGTTGCGGCGTGCAACCCGATCCCACCATATAATAATATAAATCAATCAACGACAATTCAACAACTCAATTACAAGAAATTCTACAACTAAAAGTATGAGTGCACGGCAACAACGAAACCACGTAACAATAAAAGGAATACAACAACCTTTACAAGGAAACAAGAGATGTAAGGCACGTGATAACTACACAAGTATTCACAACAACTTGGACTCGTAACAGATAAGAACGTAATCATAGAATAACTCAATCGTTAAGAGGTAACAAGATAATAATGAAGGCAATGACAACAACCGAGGAATATGAGGCCAAATAACAAATAAGAGGCAAATAAGGATTAACAACTTCATATAGAGCATGTGAGAGTAGTCTAACAAAGAGATACCACATTTTATGATCATTTACTCAAAAGCATGGAAAGAAACTAGGCAATCTAGCCAGTCAATACCACATATAAAATGTGTACCCACTCGTCACCTTGTGTACACGTCTTTCACATATCAAGATAGCAGAATTGACTCAATTCCTAAGGGGGTGGTTTCCCCCACACAATGTTAGACAAGATACTTACCTCAATTCAGCCAATTTCATACTCAATTTAGCATTTTCTTTACCAATTCACCAATGCTCAACTCAATCTAGCCAAAGACGACTTAAATATATCAAACAATGCAAGAGAAAACAATTTTAATTAACAAAGCTACGATACTTATACAATTTGCAAAAGTCAACAAAAGTCAACTCCCTGGGACCACACCTCGAAACTCGACAAAATTTATAATACCCGAACACCCATTCCAATACGAGTTCAACCACACAAAAATTATCAAGTTTCGATACCATTTCGTTCTTCAAATCATGATTTTACATTTTGAAAGATTTTTACAAATTTTCCTTTTAACTCTCATGAATTTGATGTTAAATCTAAGACATAATCACAAAATATAGTTGAAAATTGATTAAAGACACTTATCCAATGATTTGGTATGAAAATCTTCTCTCAAAATCACCCACTCTCGGACCTAGGGTTCAAAATATGATAAAATGAAGCTAAGATTCGGAATGCCCAGCTTTTAGCAGGCTGCAGATGTCGCATTTGCGATACTGGGTTCGCAAATGCGAACTCGCAAAAGGGAAGAATTCTTCGCAAAAGTGAAGCCTGAACTATCCTGTCTCTATCACAATTGCGACGAAACACTTTGCAAATGCGAAGTAGGGCCTTCGCAAAAGCGGCTCAAATGTTCGCAAATGCAGACTTACCCTGCCCATTTCATTTCCGCATTTGCAAGACTGGCTTCGCAAATGTGAATCCTGCCAGTTCCCATCCTTTTCGCAAATGCGATTCCAAGTCCGCAAAAGCGGTCGTCGCAAATGCGACCCTCTACTCGCAAATGCGAGATCAGACAATAGAAGTTCTGAACTTTCTTCCAAACACTCCGAAACGTGCACGAAACTCATCCGAGCCCTCGGAGCTCCAAACCAAACACCCACACAAGTCCGAAAACATAACGCGAACTCGATCGCGCGATCGGAACACCAAAATAACTTCTAGAACTACGAATCGGATGCCAAAACGCATGAAAATCATTATGAACTTCAAGAACTTCTAGAATTGCAACCAAGCGTCCGAACCCCATCAAATCAATTCCAAATGACGCCAAATTTTGCAGGTAATTTCCAATTGACGAAACGGATCTATTCCAAATTTCAAAACCACAATCCGAACCCGATAGCCTTAAAGTCAAACCATGGTCAAACTTAGGAAGATTCTAAACCTTTAAATTGTCGACTTCCGCCAAATGATGCCGAAACCTTTTTGAAATACCCAAATGAAATTCCAGGCATACGCCCAAGTCCAAAATCACTATCCGGACCTACTGGAACCGTAGAAACTCTGATCCAAGGTCAAATACTCGAAAGTCAAACCCTGGGTCAATTCCTTCAACTTCGGACTTCTAAAATGAGAGTCACTCCTAAAATCCTTTCCGACCTTCTCAAAACCCGAACCGACGATGCACACAAGTCATAATACACTGTGTGAAGCTACTCGTGACCTCAAACTGCCAAATCGGACGCAATTGCTGAAAATGACCAGTCGGGTAGTTACACTATCTATCTATCTATCTATCTATCTATCTATCTATCTATCTTCTATATATTATTATAAAAGCAAGAATATTCTACGCTAAATATTGAACGACAAACATACCCCGAAATATTGACCGACTTTTATACCCTTAAAGCATTAAAGTATTTGTTACAAAGATAATCCCATATTGGATAAAATACTAGTAAATATGTAGACTTTGCCTAACAGTAGACGTTGAATTTGACTAAAATTTTAGCAGACATGAATTTATATGGACTTCGACTACCGATCCACTTTGACCTTCTATTTGTAAAACTAATAATTACACAAATTAGATTCTTTCTCAAAGACCCCTAACTTCATTGTTCCAGAGAGTTATGAGTTTTGAGCTTTGGCACTAAATTTCTGCATGGCTACTGTACGGTATGCATAAACATAGTAAGCTATTTCTTGCAATTGGTATATGAAAACAAGGTTTATTATTGATATGTTGTCATTTTAGCTTTAATATTCTAAATTTGGTTGTTACAAAGTTTGCTAACCTTGATTTATAGAGTTTGCAGTTCAAAATATAAATTGAATAATATAAGATAGAATTATTTTATTATTGCAGGTTCCGATTAGTCTCATAGTTGAGTTGAATGTGATAAGTGAAGAAACTGAAAATGATAAAAAAAAATTCTGACAAGCTATCAGCCTGCATATGAAAACTGATAATAATGAGTTTATGAAACAAAAGCAACCTCATAACCTACCTTGTCTCCCAATTAGTTTGTGAATTATTAATTAAAAGTCAGTAACATAAACATACTAGAACCTTAAACTTATATATTTCAAATCTTGATCTTATCTTTATTAGTTATTATAATCACCCAAATATTAAAAAGCTAAATGTTGAACGACAACCAAAATTTCCTCGAAATATCATCTAATTAAAGGTAAAATGATAAGTTTATAATTAAAATATTTTTAAATATAAAATATGTCGTTCTTTTTTAACGAACTAAAAAAATGTGTAATATAAAATAGAACAGAGCAAATATAGAAAAATATGAAAAAAATAAATTTAGATACAATCCAATGTTCATAATTATGTTACTCAATATTACATACTCAAAATCTAAAAATAAGTCTACTCTAACGCAAGTATCCCATTTAAAATATTTATAATATTTAACTCAAATACACGTTCTTATTGACTTAAATAAACATTTTCAAAATAGTTAGGGGCTATACGTGTGAGACACGTGAAATGGAGACTAGCACTATATTAAAAGCACGAATGCCCTTAGCGAAATGCCGTTCGCCTTTTTTACCTTTTAAAATTAGAGTTTTCACTAGGAAAAATAGTCATTCTAATTAATTTCCTAATATTTATAAATAGTCAACAACAACAACAACAACCCAGTAAGATCCCACATGTGGGGTCTGGGGAGGGTAATGTGTACGCAGACTTTATCCCTACTCCGGAGTAGAGAGGCTGTTTCTGGTAGACCCTCGACACAAGAAGGAAAGAGACAATGTATCAGTAACAGCAAAAGAATCCAGACAGATAACGCCAACAACGCAATAACCAGAAAATAGAGAGCAATGTAGTAACACTAAGCATTAACAAAGGCACAATACTACATACACAAGGGAATAATATGTACACAAAGGGACGCTAAACATACTATAGCCTAACTTTCTACCCTAAAGATGTATTAAGAACACAACTGGAGCCCCTACAAGCCTAAAACAAGACACTATCACACTAGCCTCCTATCTCCTAACCTACAAACCTTATGCTCGACCTCCACAACTTCCTATCAAGGGCCATGTCCTCGAAAATCTGCATCCGCACCATGTCCTGCCTGATCACCTCTCCCCAATATTTCTTAGACCGCCCTCTACCTCTCCTCATACCCGTCAAGGCCAGCCATTCACACCTCCTCACCGGTGCATCCAGGATTCGCCTCTTCACGTGCCCGAACCATCTAAGCTTAGCTTCCCGCATCTTGTCTTCCATGGGAGCCACACCCACCTTCACCTGAATATCATCATTCCTAATCTTATCTAGCTTAGTGTGTCCGCACATCCATCTCAGCATCCTCATCTCTGCAACTTTCATCTTCTGGATATGAGAATTCTTCACTGGCCAACACTCTGCACCATACAACATGGTCGGCCTAACCACCGCTCTATATAACTTTTCTTTAAGTTCCGGATTCATCCACTCCACTCCTATACGGTACGTGATATCCTTGTCAATATCCCCATCTCCCTGTATAATCGACCCCAGGTACTTGAAGCTCCCTTTCTTGGGGATGACTTGTGAGTCTTCCTCACGTCCATGTCCGCTTCACCCGGCACACTGCTGAACTTGAACTCCACGTATTCAGTTTTAGTCCTGCTCAACTTGAAACCTTTAGACTCAAGGATCCGTCTCCAAACGTCCAACCTCTCGTTAACACCGCCTCGTGTCTCATCAATCAGTACTATATCATCAGAGAATAACATACACCATGGTACATCCCCTTGAATATGGTGTGTCAGTGCGTCCATCGTCTGGCAAATAAGAACTGGTTGAGTGCAGATCCTTGTTATAGCCCCATAACAACCGGAAAATGCTCCGAGTCGCCCCCATTATCCTAACCCGAGTCTTAGCTTCATCATACATATCCTTAATCACCTAATATAAGCCACCGAACACCTTTCACCTCCAGGCATCTCCAAAGAACTTCCCTAGGTACCTTATCATAAGCTAATATTTAGAAATACTCATTTAATTATTTTCCTAATATTTAGAAATAGTCATTTAATATTGCTAGAAATCTTTCCTTATTTAAAATATATAAGACTCTTAATATTTAGGACTTTAAAAGTAATGAAAGTTTTACCTTATTTAAATTATTTCCTCATTTGAATTAACATACTTTTCATATTGAGATAATATAAATTATATTCTTTGATGGGCATGGAACTCACACGAGAGACAAATAGTAGGTTTATTATTCAAAATTTTAAATCAAAAGATCCAAACTCCATTAGTTATGTATTTTTCTTTGAATTAATTTTGATAGAATTAGTTTTTAAATCTTAAAAAGAATTCCTTGGTTTTAAATTTTTGTTGTCATACTTCTTGTGTATTCTGGCTCATGATTATATTTAATTATTAATATGACTATGAAACTCGTGACACCTATCAGTATTAATAGTAAGATTCTTATGATAAAGCCATCCAAATAATAAAAGAGATCATATGTCAGCAAAATTATTCGTTAATTAAGAGAGATAATATCCAATCTGTTGAATTCAAGGACCATCATTAAATATTATCAATGAAAAGCTTTTAATTAGTTAACTTTAATTCGCTCTTATATTTCAAAAAATTAAAAATTTATATGCAGATAAAAATAGATATTACAAATACTATTATAATAATTTATCTGAATGCACATTACATGAAATGTTAATAAATTTTTATACCTTTTGAGAATTATATTGCATAAGATAATAATAATTACAAATATTAATTTTTTACCTTATTTTTTGTGACATAATTATATTTTTTTTCAAGAAACACATGTAGTTGGGTTTAAACAATATCCATCCGATTAAATTGTTCGTATCATAGTTAAACCTAATAATGTAGAGTCTTTTTTTTTTTGTTGTTGTATTTTTCGGTTTGATTTCTAGCAGGGAATAAGATGAAATTTATATTATGTACTTGAGCAAACAAAATTTATTCTTTAGGGACATGAAGAATATAATATTGTTACAATATATATATATATATATATATATATATATATTGTAACAATATTATATTCTTCATGTCCCTAAAGAATAAATTTTGTTTGCTCAAGTACATAATATAAATTTCATCTTATTCCCTGCTAGAAATCAAACCGAAAAATACAACAACAAAAAAAAANACAAGTTACCATATTATTCTGTCATGTCGAGCACTAAAGCAAAGACACAATTCATACGCCAAAATCATAATAAGACATTAGAAATTTTTACGTGATGTATATTTTTTTTATTAAGTTAACTATATATTATCAATATTCATCATTTTCAAGAGCTTGTGCTTTTTCTAATTTAATTTTATTAACTCAATTACATAGATTAATAATATTTGTATAGTTTTTAAAAACTTATACTCACTGATATAAAATATATGCGCAACACACATACTCTAAAATTAATAAAAATAAAATATCACAAGAATACTATAGGAAGTGATCTTTTTTCTATTATTGTAAATTCATGGTAAAACGCAGACCATTCTGTTTCCAATTGAGGGTTTTTCCTCTTCCATTTAAGGCCTCTTTAGCGAAAAGTTCCTTTTGCGGATAATATACATTTATATATTACTATTCACGTAGGCTGTACAACGTGTAAAGACTCTTAAAAATAATAAAGTTTTGCTTTTGCTTTTCAATCCATGAGGATATCTGTTCGTGGTTAATAATTACTCATAAAAGTTTCCAAATACAAAATATGATAGAATTTGAGGGTCCATCAAACTAAATAGAGAACCAGGTTCTTTATTAGTTTCAACAGAACACACGCACACGACAGTAAATAAAAATTCCTAGCTCAACGGGATAAAAAACCATGACCTACCTTTGTAGGATTTTAATTTCACTACTGAGCAAACTTTTTGATTACAACCTATTGTAACCTAGGAATTAACCTCTTAATCCCTCACTCACTTGTAACAATCCTATTACAAGCCACTTTGTAATAACTCTATTACAAACATTTTACAACTCGACTAACTCTAGCCAAGACACAAACACAAGGGTTTATGATTTACAAAGGATTTCCTACACAATGCTTCTAAGTAAGCTAAGTAGGAATTACATGTAGGAGCTTTAATAAAGTTACAACTCAACTAATGACATACAATAACTTGATATGGGGAACTGGTCCATAGCAGTGTTCTTTGTTCTTGATACACTTGAGAAGCGTTTACTGGATAATCAATGACTTTGAGAGTGCTTGAGTACATTCTCTAAGTGTTCAAATGATTTTTTTTCTAGATTTAATGTTAATATACCATAGATGACATCACTTGAATGATGTAAGCAACTTGGGTACAATAACCTTCCCAATAGAGTTGACTGTTGCACTGTGTTGTACTGTTGCGTGTGCAGACAATCACTTTCCAGCTGTTGGAGAGTTGACTGGTACAGTCAGCAGAGGAACTGATGTCCATCTGCTCCTCTTGTTCATTCTTTGACTTTTGAAAGTTTGACGAATATCTCCATCTTAGATCTGGCTATTTTCATGGGCTTGAGAGTGTGTACCAGATGCGGATCAGGTTCTTTATCTAGTTCTTGACATTAAGTTTGTTAGATCATCAAAACATAAATAAGGTACTTGTAACCTATCAATTTCCCCCTTTTTGATGATGACAGACTTATAATTGAACATCCCACAAAGAGCCACAAAGAACCAGACAGTGAACCAGAAAGGCCATTGAGTTTCTCCCTGAATCTGTATTCCCCTTAATCAATGCAAATCATTATTCAATTATGCATAGTCTTCCCCCTTTTGGCATCATAAAAAGAAGAAAACCAAGTATAAGAAAAAGAAGTCCAGCATGGTTAACTCATGCCACATGTGTGCACACAACATAATAGAAAACAGAGATATAAAAGTAATGTATACACATCAAAAGAGAAAAGCTTGCATTAACAAAATTTGGATTTTTCAACAAGAGAAGTTTAAATGTTACCAACATCATCCACAATTCAAAACAAAAAAAAAGTACCACAAACATCATCATAAACAACCATAAGAAACCGACACTGAAATATAACTGGACACTGGGAGGGAACACTGGCTAATGGGCACTGAAATGGGGGGCGGGGGCTCGGAGGAAGAGGCAATGGCTTTTTAGTGCTCACGTTAGCTTGTCCCAGAGGAACGTTGAAGAACTCGAAAACCTTGGTGAGAAGAAACTCATAGGGCAGCCCATGATTTCCATCTTTGAACTCTGTCACTTTTTGCATATGCTCTATCATGATCCCAGGCAAGTTGATGGTAGTGAAGTTGTCAAGTGCTTCCATGAGATACATGTCTGCACGAGAAGTAATGGATCGTCTCTCAGAACGAGGGGGCAAGACCTTGTTCACCATCTCAAATAACAGTTGGTATACTAGAATGAGGGCCTTCTTCTGCACCCGTTCCCCATGCTGAACTGCTCTTTCCTTCAGGATTGGGTTTTCTGAAGTTTGAAGAACAAGTTTCTTGAACAGAAGACAATCCCTTAGCAGGTACACTCAGGATAAACCCCAACAGAGCAGAGTCCATTAGCATGCCAACTCCATTTACCAGAACGCAGATGTGATCATCCTCAACTTTGGTGAAGTCGGCATAGAAACTCTGTACTTCCTCCTCATACACTTTTGGAGCATCACTTGTGAACATATGTTTCCACTGCTAAAACTCACAAATTTCAACCAGTTGTCGCATCCCAGCCTTCTCCAAAATGCTAGGAGCAAATGTACGGTCCCATAAGACTCTCTGATTTCTCAACCTTGCTTTCCCAACACTCTGGGGATTATCGACTTTGGGCTTCTTGGAGGTACCAGGTTCCTTAGCGGTGTCAACTTTTATTTTAACAAACCTCCGAACACTCTTTCCCTTTTCATCAGGCTTCAAAGATGTTTCACCTTCTTCTTCCACCATCCTGGAACCAAATTCTTCCAGCACCTTCTCACTAGACTCTTCCACTGACTGTTCACCAGATACAACATCATAAACCTTGTTCAGATTTGCAGCATTAACAGAAGATCCTCTTTTAGGCCCGGGGAGAGCATGCTTCTGAGAGTGCTTTCGTGTCAAGAAACTAGGTTCCTCATCTAGTTTATCATCCACTGCTACAACATGCAGTGTCTTGTCACTTACAGACTTCCCATCTTTCACCAATCTCCTTCTTCTTAAATTATCTTGGATTTTCTTAAGGGAAGACTCAAGGGCCTCCTACCTATGAAACCTTGTAGTAGGTCATTTAGGAATTTGACTTTTGAGCAGCCACTGGTCTACGCCTAGCCAGACTGGAAATTGGCACATCATCAAAATCCTCTTCACTATCCATTTTTCTTCTCTAGACACTGATCTTCCCTCAGGCACCACCACACCCAAAGGCTCAGCATCAAAATGAGGAGAAAGAGCTGAGCCAATACTAACCTGGGGCTCTTGAGAGGACCCCTGAGTTGGATACTCCGAGGAGGGATCAGGTTCTTCACGAGGGACCCCTGTAGTATTATCCTGTGCCGATTGAGCAACAGGCACAAGCGCTCCACCCTATGCCACGATACTAGACTCTTCCCCCTGGGGTTCAGACCGTCCTTACTTTCTTCAGCAATAATCGCTTCACCAGCTATGGACAACATGTTCTCTATTGCTTCTTTCTCTTGTACACCCATGGAAAACGCAGGAGAGGAAGGAGTGTTACCTGTGGACACAAGATCAGGAACAGTCTTTCTTAAGTCAAAATTCTCAGAACCATCAGTTTGATCTGCCTTTGACCCTTATTCTATAGGAGAACTTGAAATTTCCTGATTTTCTTCTTTGTCAACTGTCTTCTTTTGACCCCTTTTTTTCGGTGAAGAAGGAGAGCTCGTGGTTACAAACCTTTTGGGAGTCAAGATTTTGCGGCTCCGATGAGAACCAGAACTCGATTAGGTAGGGGAGGAAACTGAGTGTGGGGGTGACTCTGCCCTAGGGTTTTGGCTAGTGGTGGTGTTGAGGTAGGAGTCTAATATCGGTGTTTGAACGGCTGAGGACTCAATGGGTGTGTTACTTGGAACACTCAAGGTTTCATGATTTTTAGCCACAAAGAGAAGTGATGAGTTGAAGAGAAGAGATGGGTAGTTTGAAGAGAGAAATAAGAAGAGAAATTTTAACGTTTGATGTGAGGAGTTGTGATAGTGATGGATGTGTCTAAGATTGATGAGGCACCGGTTAGGAAAAGGCGGCAGTTTTGGGAGTCGGGTCGATTACTAACGGGTGAGACGTTTGGTTTCAAAGACGCAAGGGAAAGAAACTGACATACTGATGAAATGGTACTGCTTTGACCGTTTAAAATTATGCATGAGAGAATAGAGAAATTACTAACCTGTGTCGAATCTTGCATCTGTAAGCTTTGTCCTTTTTACCAGCATACACTGCATCAACTGCTTATTAGCTCTGTAATCATCATGTGTGTCTACCTGTAATGGTATACAGGTGAGTTAGACTTTGTCATAAAACACTTTTAGCTAATTTTACCTGTACATTTCTTACATACCCAATCATTGGGGGACCAGGACCTCAATTGGGTTTTATCAACCCCAGTGCCAGGCGATTTCCTTCAAAATATTCTCTGCTCAGGGCTTTGGTGAAAATATATGCAATCTAATCTTCAGTGCTGCAAAACTTCATACAGATGGGCCTTTTTCAACATTGTCTCTGAGGAAATGATGACGTACATCAATAAGCTTGGTCCTCTTATGTTGGACTGGATATTTAGCCATGTTGAGTGCACTTGTATTGTCGCACAGGAGGGGCACACAGTCAGAGAATATTCCAAAGTCTTCCAACTGCTGCTTGATCCACATCAATTGAGCACAACAAGAAAAAACTGCTAAATATTCTGCTTCTGCAATTGGGAGTGCCACTGAGTTTTGCGTCCTTGTACCCCATGAGATTAGGTAAGAACCCAGGAAATGTGCCATTCCAAACGTGCTTTTCCTATCCACCAGGTATCCTGCATAATCAGCATCAGCATAACCAATAAGATCAAAGTTGTCTCCTGAGAGATAGTAGAGAACCAGGTCCTGCGTTCCCTGAGACATCACAATATTCTCTTGGCAGCCTTCGGATGAGATTCCTTTGGATTAGATTGAAACCTTGCAAAGATGCCAAAAATGAACACAATGTTTGGTCTTCTTGCAGTGAGATACAAGAGTGACCCTATGATGCCTCTATACATGTTCTGATTTACAGGGGAACCAGGTTCATCTATGTCTAGATGAGTGGCTGTGGCAATATGAGTGTCAATAACTTTTGATGCTTCTATGTCAAACCTCTTCAACAACTCCTTGATGTACTTTTGCTGACTTATCAATGTTCCCTTTTGAGATTGTTTAGCTTGAAGTCCTAAGAAGTAATTTAATTTTCCCATCATACTCATCTCAAACCCACTCCTCATGAGTTTTGAAAATTCTTCACATAGAGAGTCAATTGTGGCCCCAAAGATGATATCATCAACATATACTTGCACAATGAGCATGTTCCTCCCCCGTTTCTTCAGAAAAAGAGTGTTGTCAATTTTCCCTCTTGTAAAGCCATTTTCTTGAAGGAATTTTGAAACCTTTCATACCAAGCCTGGGGAGCCTTCTTTAGCCCATACAATGCCTTGTCAAGTTTGAACACATGCTCAGGATGTTCGTGACACTAAAATCTAGGAGGCTTCTTGACGTAAACTTCTTCTTTCAGGAAGCCATTCAGAACTGCACTTTTGACATCTATTCGGAACAATATGAACTCTATATGAGATGCAAAGTCAATAAGAATACTGATACCTTCCATTCAAGCAACTAGAGAAAATGTTTCATCATAATCAATCCCTTCTTCATGATTGTATCCTTGAACTACAAGCCTTGCCTTGTTTTTTGTTGTATTTCCAAATTCATCAAGTTTGTTCCTGAATACCCACATGATCCCTATGATAGTTTGATCTGCGGGTCGAAGAACCAGGTGCCATACCTTGTTTCTTTCAAATTGATGCAGCTCCTCTTGCATGGATGTGATCCAGTCTGCATCTTTTAATGATTCTTTGATATTTTTGGGCTCTATTTGGGAAAGAAAGGCTGAAAAGGCAAGTGAGTTTCTTGTTTTTGATCTGGTTTGAACTCTTGAGTCAAGATGGGTGATTATATTGTCAAGAGGATGTGATATTTTGTGCTTCCAATTTGGTACCTGGATCTCATTGGTAAAGGACCCAGGTATGTCTGACTGAGGTTCTTGACCGTTTCTTACTTCAACAAGTGGAGTACCTTGGACTGCATCAATAACTCTATTTTCAGCTTCAGTTAGTGTGATCATGAGACCAGGTTCCTCTCCAATAGATGGAGGTGTAGTTGCATCATCTTCACTGGATTCCTTTACATGACTCATCATGTCTGCTTTTCCATTTTCCATGTCAATAACTTCTCTTGGAACATATAAAGGTTCTCCATCTTGATCAACATGTCTGTCCTTCTCACAGGAGATGTGAGATTCACCAAAGATCACATGTATACTTTCCTCAACACATTGAGTCATTTTATTGTATAATTTATAAGCTTTGCTTTGAGATGAGTATCCCAGAAAGATTCCTTCATCACTTTTGGCATCAAATTTTCCAAGAGCTTCTTTTCCATTGTTGAGAACAAAGCATTTACACCCAAAAGTCCTTAGATGTATCAGCTTGGGCTTCCTTCCATGCCTAGAAGGGATCTGATCATGCACATGATCCTTGAAGCTTGACTTGGGCAGACCACGAACCAGGTCCTTCCTGACCAATTTGTTCAGCAATGTGAAGCTTGCATGACCCAGCCTTCTGTGCCATAATTCAACATCATCATCAACAACACTCATACAACTGAGATCACCACTCTGTAGAGACTCAAAATCAGCAACATAGATATTTTTGTATCTTTTTGCCACTAGCACCACTTCACTAGTCACTAGGTCTGTGACAGTACATATTTTTGACACAAATTCCATCTTGTTTCCCTTGTCGCAGATCTGGGAAACACTTAGCAAGCTGTACTTCAACCCATTCACGTAGTACACATTTTCAATTGAGTGAGAGAGAGACTTCCTAATCCTTCCAACTGCCATAATGTATCCTTTTTTGCCATTTCCAAAGGATACACTTCCTCCTTACAGGGCCTTAAGTGAAATGAAATCATTTGTACTTCCAATTATATGCTTTGAGAAGCCACTATGCATGAACCATTGTAGGCTGCTCCCTTTCACTATTCCCTGCACAAGAAAATCAAGAGTTAGACTTAGGAACTCAAACGAGTTTGGGTACCTTGTAATGAGGAAAGGGGTGAATGAGGGATCTTCTGGTCCAAGCAGGCATTATGCATTTTTTGTATGAAGGACCAAATTCTCTACCAGTAGTTACTTTTTCAGCAAAAACTTTGTTTTTCTGTTGTGACTGAAATTTGGCCTTACAGTTTTCTTTAAAGTGCCCATTATTTCCACAGTGAGTGCAAAGCAAATTGTCAGGTACAGTAACGTATTTGCTATGAGGGTTGTAGGGAGTCTTTTCCCTTTGTAACCCAATTCCCTGCATGTTTCCCCCATTGTTAGTATACATGGCAGTGATAGCATCAGAGGACCAGGTCCACTTAAGTGATTTTTCAAGATCACTCTTTACTCTTGCTAGTTCTTTCTGAAGTTGTTTGTTTTCTCAAGATCAACACACTGTCTAGACTTCTGCAACTTCCTTTCCTTTTTGAGAATTTTCAGACCTAACCTCTATTTTACGTTCCTCAATTGTTTCCTTTAGGTTCACTTCCACCACTAATAGGTCATCTCTCTCGTGCTCAACGTTAGAAACTCTCTCAGTTAAGACTCTTTTTCCTTTCCGACACACTCAATGGTATCTTTTAGATCCACCACAACAACCACTAGATCATCTCTCTCATGTTCTATATTTGCAATGTTTTTATCTAAGGCTTCATCTCTTTCTTCAGGTTCTCAATTGTTTCCTTTAATTCAACCACAACGACTACTAGGCCATCTCTAGACTGTTATGCTTCTCCTAATTCCACAGTTAAAGCATCTTTATCATTTATTAGACTGTAATAAGCATCAATTAACACATTTTCCAAAGACATGATTTTTTAGGAGAATAGGATTTCAGATTACTCTGAACATCTATAAAGTTTACCTCCTTCGTCATCTTCATCATCATCAGATTGAGCCATCAAAGCAAAAATTGAGTCATGCTCAGTTGCTTCACGTTCCACTGACATCATTGAACTATCACCATGATCACTGTCTTCTTCAGATTCGCTTGAGGAGTCTCCCCATGCAGCAAGAGCTTGCTTCACAACATTGTCAGCATCATTCTTTCTCTTGAAGCGTTTATCAGGAATCGGGTTCCTCTTGGCTGCTTTGTCTGAGTTGTGCTTGAATTGATCTTGATTTAGGAGAGGAAAATCCTTGATAAAGTATCATGGCTTGCCATATTTATGAAAGAGGTCATAATTTTTTGGCTTGCTAGAACTTCCCCTTTTTGGAATGCCTTCATTCCTGCGAACCATTTTCTGGAATCTTCTTGTCAAGTATGCCATATCACCATCTTCACCACTTGAGTCATTGTTTTCTATCTTTATGGCCAGGTTCTTCTCTCTTTTGGGCTCTCTTGTTTCATTGTAATTCTTCTTCTTCTTCTTATTCTTCTACTTCTTCTTCTTCTTCATTTCATACATTTTCAAGTTTCCAACAAGTTCATCTATGGTTAGCGTCTGAAATTCCTTCGCCTCTGTAATGGAGTTCACTTTGTTTTCTCAAGAACTGGGCAGCACACTAAGGATTCTCCTGACAAGCTTGTTTCTTGGAATAATTTTACCAAGAGAATGAAGGTCATTAATGATGGAGGTGAAGCGAGTATGCATATCTTGTATGGATTCATCATCTTTCATCCTAAAGAGCTCGTATTCAGTTGTGAGCATGTCGATATTGGATTTCTTAACCTGTGTTGTTCCTTCATGAGCTGTCTGAAGAGCTTCCCAGATTTCTTTGGCTGGTTGACATGCTGATATTCTGCTGTATTCATCAGAACCAATACCACATATAAGGATTTTCTTTGCACAAAAATTCTTCTCTATGGCTTTCCGGTCGGCATCATGAATTCTTTTTTTGTTTTGGGAATAGTTACAGCAGGGTCACCATTGGTTTTTGTGGGAATAAAAGGTCCATCACAAATAACTTCCCAGAGCTCGAAATCTTCAGCCATGATGAAATCCTGCATCCTTGTCTTCCATCATCCATAATACTGGCCATTGAACCTTGGTGGACTATAGGTAGACTAACCTTCTTCAAAGTTTGGTGGAGTAGCCGTGAGGATCCTTTCTAGGTGTTATCCTGATAGAAATAACCCACTCTGATACCAATTGATAGAATTTGAGGGTCCACAAAACTAAATAGAGAACCAGGTTCTCTATTAGTTTCACTACTGAGCAAACTTTTATATTACAATCCATTGTAACCTAGGAATTAACCTCTTAATCCCTCACTAACTTGTAACAATCCTATTACAAGACACTTTGTAATAACTCTATTACAAAGATTTACAACTCGACTAACTTTAGCCAAGACACAAACACAAGGTTTTATGATTTACAAAGAATTTCCTACACAATGCTTCTAAGTAATCTAAGTAGGAATTACAAGTAAGAGCTTTAACAAAGTTACAACTCAACTAACGACATACAATAACTTGATATGGGGAACTGGTCCATAGCAGTAATGTTCTTTGTTCTTGATGCACTTAAGAATCATTTACTGGATAATCAATGACCTTGAGAGTGCTTGAGTAAATTCTCTAAGTGTTCAAATGATGTTTTGTCTAGATTTAATGTTGATATACCATATATGACATCACTTGAATGATGTAAGTAACGTGGGTATAATAACCTTCCCAATATAGCTGACTGCTGCACTGTGCTGTATTGTTGCATGTGCGGGCAGTCACTTTTCAGCTGTTGGAGAGTTGACTGGTACAGTCAGTAGAGGAACTGATGTCCATCTGCTCCTCTTGTTGATTATTTGACTTTTGAAAGTCTGACGAACATCTCACGCTTAGATCTGGCTATTTTCATGTGCTTGAGAATGTGTACCAGATGTGGATTAGGTTCTTTATCTGGTTCTTGACATTAAATTTGTTAGATAATCAAAACAAAAAAAACAAAGTACTTGTAACTTATCAAAATATTAATTATATTCAAAGTCCTCAATATTAGGAGAAGTTCTAAATATGTGTGATGACTCGATAGGTCATTTTGAGTCTAGCACTTATTTTAGTTTTTTGAGACCTTGATTAGCTCCTTTTAGTGGTTCTGGAATTGCGTGCACAATTCGTGTCTTGTTTTGGAAAATTTTTATGAAAAATTCAAACAAACATGAATTTTAGCTTTAAAATGATTTGAGTTGACTATGGTCAATATTTTATGTAAACAGACCCAGATCAGTATTTTGACAATCTCGGCAGGCCCGTATAGTGATTTGAACTTGGGAGTATGTCCGAAATTAAATTCGAAAGTCCCTAACTTGATTTGACGTGATTTGTTGAAAACTAGTAATTTAAAAGTTTAAAGAATGTTTGACCGTATGTTGACTTTATTTCTACCTGGTTCAAATTTCGGTTTCGAAACTTGGTATAGATTTATTTTTCTTTTTAAGAATTTTATGCAAAATTTGGTGCGAAATGTAGTTGATTTGATAGGATTTAGACGCTCGGTTGTGAATTTTGATGTTCTTGAGTTTCTTTGAAAATTTCATGCATTTTGATGTCTGATTCGTAGTTCTAGATGTTATATTGGTATTTTGATCGTGCGAGAGAGTTCATATGATGTTATTACACTTGTGTGCATATATGGTTTGGAGCAGAGGGGCTCGAATGAGTTTCAAATAGGCTGCGGATCATTTTTGAACTTAGGGAATCTGTTGGTTCAGTTGTTGCTGGTAACTGAGGTTTTGTGCTTCCCGATCGCGAAGGTACTCTCACGACTGTTAAGGTACTATCGCGATCCCGAAGGTGAAATGTAATGACCCGACTGGTCGTTTCGAGAGTTATAGCCCCATTTCCCTCATTTATGCTTCTTTTGTGCTTTACAACTGTATTTTATCATACCGGGTTGGTTGGTTCTGGTCTGAAGTGGTTTCGGAGTAAGATGAGACACTTAGTCTCTTTGGAATAAGCTTAAGTTGGAAAAGTCAACCGGATGCTGAATTATTTGTAAATGATTTCGGATTTGATTTTTATGATTTCTTTAGCTCCATTAGGTGATTTTGGACTTAAGAGCGCATCCGAAATGTGATTTGGAGGTCCGTAGTAGAATTAGACTTGAATTGGTGAAAGTTAGAAATTTAGCGATTTTGGTCGGCAGTGAAAAATTTGATATTGTGGTCGGAATGGATTTCTGGAAGTTGGGATAGTTTCGTGGTGTCATTTGTGACGTGTGTGTAAAATTTGAGGTCATCTGGACGTGGTTTGGTAGGTTTAGTCTTTGTTTCCAGAATTTGGAAGTTTCGAAGTTCTTAGGCTTGAATCCGAGGGTAATTTGGTGTTTTGATGTTGTTTTGAGTGATCCGAAGGTTCAAATAAGTTTTCATGGGGTTATTTGACTTGTTGTCATGTTTGGTTGAGGTCCCGAGGGCCTCGGGTGTGTTTCAGATGGTTAACAGATCAAGTTTGAGGTTTGGAGAATTGCTGATGGTGTAATCGCACATGCGAGGTTATGGCCGCAGGTGCGAAGTCGCAGGTGCGGGAGTTTGTTGGACTGCGGAGCACCGCAGGTGCGATTGAATGAACACATCTGTGAGCCCGCAGATGCGGATAGGTGGTCGCAGAATTGGAAGTGAGGAGGTTAGGTAGTGGCCGCATGTGCGAGGTCTTTTCCTGCAGCTGCGAGGTCGCAGATGCGGATACGGAGCGCAGGTGCGAAGTTGGGTTTTTTAGTGATTTTCCGCTGGTGCAGAGGTTTTTGCGCAAATGCGGCACCGCAAGTGCGCATATTTAGTCGCAAGTGCGAACGACCTGGGCAGAAACTATAAATAGAACACTTCGCGAATTTTGGTTCATTTCCACCATTTTCAAGTCGGTTCTTGGAGCTTTTTGTAGTGATTTTGAAGGGGATTCAAGGATTTTCAGTTAAATAAGTTTCTTGAGCTCGAATACTCCTATCTATGGTGTTTTCCCATTGTTTTATCATCTAATTAGCCGAATTTAGGGGTGAAAATAGGGGGTTAGGGCTTGGGATTTTGGAGAGCTTATTTTGAGGATTTGAGGGACCAAATGATGTCGGATTTTGATAAACTTTGTATGTATTGACTCGTGAGTGAATGGGATTTCAAGTTTTGTAACTTCTGCCAAATTTCGAGACGTGGGTCCGGGGTCCGAGTTTGAGCCAATTTCGGGTTCTGAGTCTAATTTGGTAGTTTTTCTTGTGGAATTCAGTCCTATATCGTATATTAATGGTATTGTACTGGTTGTGAATAGATTCGGAGAATTTGGACGCCTAATAGAGGGGAAAGAGCATCGCGGAGTAGAGATTTTCTCGGTTTGAGGTAAGTAATAGTTGTAAATCTAGTCCTGAGGGTATGAAACCCCAGTTTTTTTGTGTCATGTGACTATTTGGAGGTGATGCACATGCTAGGTGACGGGCGTGTGGGCGTGCACCGTTAGGGATTGTGACTTGGTCCGTCCTGTAGCAACTGTAAAGTTGAATATTCTGTTGAAACTATATGCTTCTTATGTGTTTTAGAAAGAATTACTGTAAATCATGCTGGATGCCATGTCTAGGCCTTTGCCAGTATTGTTTGGACCCTTAGAGGTCTTTTCTTGCTGTCCTCTCACTGTTTTAATTGAAAAATTGTACTCAGTCATGTTGATGCATATTTACTTAATAACTCAGTGTCTATTACTCTATTTTGATGCATCATATAAATGTTGTTTGGGCTGAATACTTTGATTTGTAATAGCCCGAGAGACTGGAGAGATTTATTATTGAGTGAGGCCGAGGGCCTGATTTGTGAGGACATTTATGGTATCGGGCTGCACGTCGCGGTATGTTTCATTGATTTTTCCATGATAGGCATTGATATAGAGCTTGGGCTGAAGGAGCCACTCCGGAGTCTGTACACACCCCCAGTGAGCGCATGTACCTATTGAGTACGAGTGCCGAGTGATTGGGAGGCATGAGTGACTGTGAGGAATGAGTGACTGTGAGGTTGGAGTTATTGGGAGGACTGAGTGATGTTTGCCCGAGGGGCTGTAATGATTTCATCATTTGGTATCACATCTACATTGAGCCTTTGTTTGAAAATTGTTGAAAGATATTTTAAATGATTTTACTGGAACTTGATTTAAACGAGCTAATTTGACTCAAACTCTGGTTTTAAAGCATGCCGTATTTTACTAAATTTTTGTGATAGGAACTATACTTACATTTTAGCTCGTCACTACTTCTCAGTCTTGATTTACTATTGTTACTTACTGAGTTGGTGTAATCACGTTACTCCCTTCACCTTGTGTGCAGATCCAGGCATTTTTGGACACGATGCGGTTGTTGATTATTTCAGTCGCGGTTCATCGGAGATAGCAAGGCCTGGCAATCGCAACCCTGCTTTTCTTCCTCCTTATCTTCCCTTAGTTGTATTTGGTTATTTCCAGACTATGTTAGTCTTGATATTATCACACGATTGTAATAGTTGCTCATGACTAGTGACACCATGATGTCGGGCTTTCTTTTCTGCACTTTTATTTTTAGTTGAACTCTTTATGAAGGTTCTATTATGAACAACTTTGAATTTATCTTTTGAAATGAAAATATAGATGTGTTTTTGGTAATGTGTCAGTTGGCCTAGTACCACGATAGGAGCCATCACGACATGGTTAGTTTTAGGTCGTGACAAGTTTGTATCAGAGGCTAGGTTACATAGATCTCACGAGTCACGAGCAGGTTTGGTAGAGTCTTGCGGATCGGTAAGGAGACATCCCATACTTATCTTCGAGAGGTTGCAGAACCCTTAGGAAAAATCTCACATTCTTGAATTCTAGTCGTGCGAATCCATTGATTCTAGTAGCCAAACTTCTATTGTTCATTCTCTCACAGATGGTGAGTACTCACACTACTGGTCAGGAGGACCGTCCACCAGTACCACCAGCCAAGGCCACAAGAGGTCGAGGCCACGGTCGAGGCCGTGGTAGGGGTTGAGGTGCAACCCGCACAGCAGTCGAGGCAGTGCCTGTAGAACCTCCAGTTGCTCAGGACCAAGACTAGGTCCTGGTCGCAGATGTCCCAGCGAGACCAGCTCAGGCACCACTTGTGCCTATTGTGATCCTAGCCTTCAGGAGGCCCTCGCTCAGATCTTGTCAGTATGTACTGGTCTTGCTCAGGTGGTATCTATTTCTACGATCGCAACCACTTCTCAAGCCGAGAGAGGCACTCAAACTCCTGCCGCCCACACACTGGAGCAGGTTGTTCAGGGACTCCAGACACCGGGGGCACCACCAACCCAGCCGGTTGCAGCTGCTCAGGACTATGTAGTTCCTGTTATGCCTGAGGATGAGCAACGTAGATTGGAGAGGTTTGGGAGACTCCCGCCTCCATCTTTCAGTGGTGAAGAGGGTGAGGATGCACAAGGTTTCTTGGATAAGTGTTAGAGGATACTCCGTACAACAGATACTCTGGAGACCAGTGGGGTCTTATTCACTACCTTCCAGTTCTCTGGGGCTGCATTCAGTTGGTGAGAGGCTTACGAGAGGCGTAGGTCGGTTGGCGCAACACCCCTTACTTGGAAGTAGTTCTCTGTTATCTTTCTAGAGAAGTTTGTGCCTCATTCTCGCAGAGAGGAGCTGCACAGATAGTTTGAGCAGCTCCGTCAGGGTGATATGTCTGTGACTCAGTATGAGCTTGTAACGACCCGGTCGGTCGTTTTAAGAATTAGCACCCCAATCCCCTATTAACCGCTTCTCCCATGTCTATTTATGTTATTGGAACTTGTCGGAGTGTTGAGTGATGAAGTCCGGGGTGATTTTGGACACATAGTCCATAAATGTGGAATTTAGATTTAGAAATCTGGCCGAAGCTAGAGCTATGTGAAGACGGATCCGGAATGGAATTCCGTCAAATCCTTTAGCTCCGTTGGGTGATTTCGGGGTTAGGAGCGTGTTTGGAATGTGTTTTCGAGGTCGGTTGTGGTTTTAGGCTTGAATTGGAGGAAGTTAGAATTTCGGCGATTTCAGCGGATAGGTGGAATTTTGATATCGGAATCGGAATGGAATTTTGAAAGCGACAGCAGGTCCGTAATGTCATTTATGACCTGTGTGCAAAATTTGAGGTCATTCGGATGAGTTTAGACGTGTTTCGGCATCAGATGTGAATTCTAGAAATTTCTAAGTTCTTAGGCTTGAATCTATGCATAGTTGATGATTTTGATGTTATGCGATGTGTTTTTAAGGATCGACCAAGTTTGAACAAGGTATTAGGGTCAGTTGGTATGTTTGGTTGAGGTCCCAGGGGCCTCGAGATTGTTTCGGATGCCCAACGGGTGAGTTTGAGACTTTGTGAACAGCTGAACCATTCTGGTCCTGAAGTCTCGCAGCTGCAATGGTATTTCCGCAGGTGCGAAGGGGGTGCCGCAGGTGCGACCCCAGGTCATTTAATGAATTTCCGCACCTGCGATTGGGTTTCCGTAGGTGCGGCACCGCAGGTGCGATCCCAGTGTCGCAAGTGCGAAATATCTGGGCTGGTTATACCAAATATCCCGAGGGTTTGAAATTCATAATTCCAAAATCGATTGTGAGCTCGGAACTTGGAAATTTTCAGTGGGATTTGAAGAGGAGAATCATAGGTAACATTTTCTAACCTTAATCCATTTGTATATCAATAATCTCTATCATTTTCCTCAATCTAATCAATGAAATTGGATGAAAAACTATGAAAATGGGATGAAATTTCCTCAAGTAGAAATCTGAGGATTTAGGGAGATTTAGATGTCGGATTTTGTTGATTCTTTTTCGAGTGGGTTCATGAGAGAATGGGTATTCGGGAAATATAAATTTTACCCGATTCCGAGACGTGGGCCTGGGGGACTTTTTGGGCGATTTTTCTAATTTCGCGTATTAACTTATAAATAATTAGCTATTTTGTTCCATTGAAGTGATATTTACACCATCCAATCGATTTGAATAGATTTGGGCCACCCGGAGTCAGATACTCGTGGCAAGAGCGTGGTATTGAGTTGAATATCACAGTCAAGGTAAGTGGCTTGCCTAATTCTGTGTTGGGGACTTCCCCTTGGGCATTTTTATACTGATTTTGTTACGTGGACGCCGTGTACGTGAGATGACGAGTGCGTACATGGGTCATTGTTTCTAAAATTCTATTTTTACTTCCATGAAATCGCTCATTTTCATTCATATATGTCTTTTTCCTATCTTAATTGAGTAGATAGCTTAAGAGTAAGCATGCCTACCTCTTCTTACTTGATTCCCCCTTATTTGGTACTAGTCGCATCATGCTTAGGTAACTTTACCCTATTCTTGCCTGTTTTTTTTCCTGGACTGTTTAATTAAGCCATAATTGACATACTTGTGCTTTGCATATTTAAATTGGGACTATGGACCGAGATCCGGTAGCTTTCTCCCTGTACTGCATTTCATATTTAAATTGGGACTACGTACCGAGATCTGGGAGCTTTCCCCCTATACTGAAATGCATATTTAAATTAGGATTATGGACGGAGATCCGGGAGTTTCCCCCTGTACTGCATGTCATATTTTAATTGGTACTACGGACTGAGATCCGGGAGCTTTCTCCATGTACTGCGTTGCACATTTATTGTTGAGATATATGCTGTGCTGAGCCGAGGGCTCTCTTTCTGTTGTTTATCTTCCCGTTTTCGTTAATCTTGTTTATCATTGCATATCTATATTTCACTATTTTAAATTGTATATTGACTTGTTTTAAAAACCCAGTAGGGCCTCAACCTGACCTCGTCACTACTTGACTGGGGTTAGGCTTGGCACTTACGGAGTGCCGAATGTGGAGTACTCACGCCCTTTCTTGCGCATGTTTTACCCATGTGCAGATCCAGGTACCAACACCCAGTATCGTGGCTAGGAGTCGTTCTAGCAGCAGCTAGGAGACCGCGAGGTAATTCTGCCGTGTCCGCCGAATCCCACAAGTCCCCTTCTACTCTAGTATAGGCATAGAAGACTTATGTATTTTTCCACTGTTTCATTGTATAGAGCTACATTTAGTACAGATCTTGTGACTATAGTGACATTCCGGGTTTTGGGAAGTGAAAGTGTATATGCTGAGCAACCATGTTATATCTACTTGAGTTCTTTTATGTCTTATTTTATTGATTCCATCATTTTCCGCAAATTTTAGGCTTACCTAGTCGTAGAGACTAGGTGCCGTCACGATACCTTTCGGAGGGAAAAATGGGTCGTGACAATTTGGTATTAGAGTGTCTAGGTTCATAGGAGTCACAAGTCACAAGCCGGCTTATTAGAGTCTCGCGGATCGGTGCGGAGACATCCATATCTATCTTCTAGAGGCTATGTAACTGTTAAGAACAATCAAATTCTTTGGAATTCCTTATCGTGCTAGTTACGGTCATCAAATTATTAAACCCTATTCTATTCTTGCTTGCAGATGGTTCGTACCCGTACCGGACGTACTGATGACCAGGCACCCGAGCCCCTAATCAGAGCCACCAGAGGCCGGGGCCGGGGCAGGGGACGAGCACGCGGTGCAGCCCGAGCACCGGCTAGAGAAGAGGCAGAGGAGCCCCCAACAGCTACAGTTGGAGGGGCACAGGAGGTCCCTATTGTTACTCCAGACCTCCAGGATACATTGGCTCAGTTCTTGAGTGCCTTTAGTACTCTATCTTAAGCGGGTCTACTCCCGATAGCTCCAGCAACATCCCAGGTCGGAGGAGAGACACAGGCTCCGCAGCCCGTACTCCTGAGAAGAGGATTCATATTGGGCAGGTTCTAGAGTATATTCCTATGCTCCCAACAGCTCCAGCTCAGCATGAGACTAGGATAGCTGTTCCTGAGGCAGAGTAGCTCCGACTTGAGAGGTACAAGAATTACCACCCACCTGAGTTCAACGGACTAGGTTCGGATGACGCCCTGGGTTTTCTTGAGGGGTGTCATCGCATTCTCCGCACTATGGGTATTGTGGAGACGAGTGGGGTTTCTTTCACTGCTTTCCAGCTGAGGGGAGCAGCTTATCAGTGGTGGCGTGTTTTTGAGCTTAGTAGCCCGGATGAGGCAACTTCACTTACTTGGGCACAGTTTTCCGAGATGTTCTTACTTGAGTTTGTCCCTCAAAGCTTCAGGGATGCTTGGCATGCGGAGTTTGAGCAGCTACGCCAGGGTGCCATGACTGTGTCAGAGTATGCAGTCCGTTTCAGCGATTTGGCTCGCCATGCACCAGCTTTGGCTGTCACTGTCAGAGAGAGAGTTCGACGCTTTATTGAGGGACTCCACCCCAGTATTCGGACCAGCATGGTCAGATAGATGGAGACCGATATTACTTACCAGCAAGCCGTGAGTATTGCCCGGAGGATTGAGACTATGTTAGCCCGGGACAGGAAGGAGAGAGAGGCCAAGAGGTCTCGAGAGACTGGTCATTTTTCAGGAGCCCGTGCACCAGCAACATGCTATGGTAGGGGTTTTGTGAGTCGCCCCGTTCATTCAGATCTCCCAGCAGCCAGTGGTATTCCAGCTCCTCCTAGACCTCAGGAGCCTTATTATGCACCACCAGTATCTCAGGTGCCTCCTGCTCGAGGTGCTATCACTGGCCATTCCAGCAGGCCAGTTCAGAGTCAGCAACGACCGCCACCTCCTTCAAGGGGTTTCTATGAGTGTGGTGACCCTCATCATACGATCAGATATTGCCCTAGATCGAGAGGGGCGCAACACCTCAGACTTATCAGGGTGCACCCCCTCAGACTTATCAGGCTCCACATCTTCCACCAGGTCCTCCAGCTATTCTTCCAGCCCCAACTGCTACCCCAACACCTCAGACAGCTCGAGGTGGAGGTCGGGGAGGTCGAGGTCGCCCTAGAAGGGAAGGCCAGGCCAGGTAATACTCTCTTCCGGCCCGGTCCGAGGCCATTGCTTCAGATTCAGTCATTACAGGTATTGTTCCCATTTTTCATAGGGATGCATCGGTATTATTTGACCCAGGCTCTACATATTCATATGTGTCTTCCTATTTTTCTTCACATCTAGGGATATCCCCGGATTCTTTGAGTTCCCCTATTTATGTTTCTACTCCGGTGGGAGATTCTCTTGTTGTGGACCGCGTATATCGGTCATGTTTGATTTCTATCAGTGGTTTTGAGACCAGAGCTGATTTACTACTACTCAGTATGGTAGATTTCGATGTTATATTGGGTATGGACTGGCTGTCTCCCTATTATGCTATTCTTGATTGTCACGCCAAGACCGTGACGCTGGCTATGCCAGGATTTCCGAGGTTAGAGTGGAGAGGTTCCTTAGAGTATACTCCCCGCCGAGTCATTTCTTTTCTTAAGGCTCAGCGGATGGTTGAAAAGGGGCGTGATGCATATTTGGCTTATGTGAGAGATGTTAATGCTGAGACCCCTACAGTTGAGTCAGTTCCAGTTGTCCGAGACTATTCTGATGTATTTCTAGCTGATCTTCCGGGTATGCCACCCGATAGAGACATTGATTTCGGCATTGACTTGTTGTCGGGCACTCAGCCCATTTCCATTCCTCCTTATCGCATGGATCCTCCTGAGTTGAATGAGTTGAAAGAGCAGTTACAGGAGTTGCTTGAGAAGGGATTCATCAGACCCAGTGTATCACCTTTGGGCGCTTCGATATTATTTGTGAAGAAAAAGGATGGCTCGATGTGTATGTGTATCGACTACCGGTAGCTGAATAAGGTGACAGTGAAGAACAGGTACCCATTGCCTCTCATTGATGATCTATTTGACCAGTTACAGGGTGCTAGGGTGTTCTCCATGATTGATCTACAGTCTGGTTATCATTAGCTGAAGATTCGGGAACCGGATATCCCAATGACTGCCTTCAGGACCAGATATGACCACTATGAGTTCCTTGTTATGTCATTTGGGCTGACCAATGCCCCAACAGCCTTCATGCACATGATGCACAACATATTTCAGCCTTATCCTGATACTTTCGTCATTGTGTTCATCGATGACATTCTGGTATATTCTCGGTCCCAGGAGGACCATGAGCAGCACTTGAGGACCGTGCTTCAGACCTTGAGGGAGAAGAAGTTGTATGCCAAGTTTTCTCAGTGTGAACTTTGGCTTGATTCTGTGGCATTCCTAGGCCACATGGTGTCTTCGGATGGGATCAAGGTAGATCCGAAGAAGGTGGAGGCGGTACAGAGTTGGCCCAGACCGTCCTCAGCTACTAAGATCCACAGTTTCCTCGGTTTGGCTGGGTATTATCGCTGTTTGTGGAGGGATTTTCATCCATTTCAGCGCCTATGACCAGACTGACCCAGAAGGGTGCATCTTTTATATGGACTGAGGAGTGTGAGGAGAGCTTTCAGAATCTCAAGACAGCCCTGACTACAACTCCTATGTTGGTTTTGTCTACCGGTTCCGGGTCCTATAGAGTTTATTGTGATGCTTTGAGGATTGGCTTGGGAGCGGTGTTGATGCAGGACGGTAGGTTGATTACCTACGCGTCCAGACAGTTGAAGGTCCATGATAAAAACTACCCTGTCCATGATCTCGAGTTGGCAATGATTATTCACGCCCTGAAGATATGGCGTCATTATTTATATGGTGTTCCCTGTGAGATATTCACGGATCATCGGATTTTGCAGCACATATTCAGGTAGAAGGATCTAAATTTGCGCCAGCGTAGGTGGTTGGAGTTGCTAAAGGACTATGACATCACTATATTATACCACCCGGGGAAGGCCAATGTGGTGGCGATGCCTTGAGTCACCAGGTGGAGATTTTGGGGAGTTTGGCATACCTTCATGTAGCTGAGAGGCCTCTAGCCTTATATGTTCAGTCCTTAGCCAGTCAGTTCGTGAGATTGGATCTTTCTGAGCCTTTTCGGGTATTAGCTTGTGTGGTTGCTCGATCTTCCCTTCATGACCATATCAGAGAGCGCCAGTATGATGATCCCAACCTTTTGGTTCTTCAGGATAGAGTCCGGCGAGGTGATACCAAGGATGTGACTATAGGAGATGACGGGATGATGAGGATGCATGGCCGTATCTGTGTGCCCAATGTGGATGGGCTTCGGGAGTTGATTCTTGAAGAGGCTCATAGTTCGCGGTATTCCATCCATCCGGGTACCGCGAAGATGTACCAGGATCTGAGACAACACTATTGGTGGCGAAGGATGAAGAAGGATATAATGGAGTTTGTAGCCAAATGTATCAACTGTCAGCAAGTCAAATGTGAGCATTAGATACCGGGAGGGTTACTTCAGCAGATTGAGCTTCCAGAGTGGAAGTGGGAGCGGATCACCACAGACTTTGTGGTTGGACTTCCTCGGACTTTGAGGAAGCATGATGCTATTTGGGTGATTGTGGATCGGCTGACCAAAGCAGCCCATTTCATTCCAGTATTGACTACATATTCATCGGAGAGGTTGGCTGAGATTTATATCAGAGAGATTGTTCTCCTCCACGGTATTCCAGTATCTATCATTTCAGACAGAGGTACACAATTCACTTCACGATTCTGGGGAGCCGTTCAGCAGGATTTAGGCACCAGGATAGAGTTGAGCACAACTTTTCACCCTCAGACAGACGGGCAGTCCGAGCGCACGATTCAGATTCTCGAGGATATGCTCCGTGCCTGTGTGATAGATTTTGGAGGGTCATGGGATCGATACTTTGCCTCTTGCAGAGTTTGCTTATAACAACAATTACTAATCCAGCATTCAGATGGCGCCGTACGAGGCTTTGTATGGTAGGCGGTGCAGGTCTCGTGTGGGATGGTTTGAGCCGGGCGAGGCTCGATTATTGGGTACAGACTTGGTTCAGGATGCCCTGGACAAGGTGAAGGTGATTCAGGAGAGACTTTGCACAGCTCAGTCCAGGCAGAAGAGCTATGCGGACCGGAAGGTTCGTGACTTTGCATTTATGGCTGGTGATCAGGTTTTGCTTGGGGTATCGCCTATGAAGGGCGTCATGAGGTTCGTGAAGAAAGGAAAGCTGAGTCCAAGATTTATTGGCCCTTTTGAGGTGTTGCGACATGTTGGGGAGGTTGCTTATGAGCTAGCCCTACCTCCCAGCCTAGCAGGGGTTCATCTGGTGTTCTACGTATCCATGCTCCGGAAGTATCATGGTGACCCGACTCATGTCTTGGATTTCAGCTCAGTCCAGTTGGACAAGGATCTATCATATGTTGAGGAGCCTGTGGCTATAATGGATAGGCAGGTTAGAAAGCTCAGATCGAAGAATATTGCCTCAGTTAAGGTTCAGTGGAGGGGTCAGCCAGTCGAGTAGGCGACTTGGGAGATCGAGCAGGATATGTGGAGTCAGTACCCTCATGTTTTCCCATCTTCAGGTATGTTTCTATGCTCGTTCGAGGACGAACGATTTTCTTAAGAGGGGGAGGATGTAACGACCCGGTCGGTCGTTTCAAGAATTAGCGCCCCGATACCCTATTAACCGCTTCTCCCATGTTTATTTATGTTATTGGAACTTGTCGGAGTGTTGAGTGATGAAGTCCGGGGTGATTTTGGACACATAGTCCATAAATGTGGAATTTAGCTTTAAAAATCTGGCTGTAGCTAGATCTATGTGAAGAAGGATCCGGAATGGAAATTCGTCGACTCCGTTAGCTCCGTTGGGTGATTTAGGGGTTAGGAGCGTGTTCGGAATGTATTTTCGAGATCGGTTGTTGATATAGGCTTGAATTGGAGGAAGTTAGAATTTCGGCGATTTCGACCGATAGGTGAAATTTTGATATCGGAATCGGAATGGAATTCCGAAAGCGACAGCAGGTCCATAATGATCTGGGTGCAAAATTTGAGGTCATTCGGATGAGTTTAGACGTGTTTCGGAATCGGATGTGAATTCTAGAAATTTCTAAGTTCTTAGGCTTGAATCTATGCATAGTTGATGATTTTGATGTTATGAGCTGTGTTTTTAAGGCTCGACCAAGTTTGAACAAGGTGTTAGGGTCAGTTGGTAGGTTTGGTTGAGGTCCCGAGGGCCTCGGGGTTGTTTCGGATGCCCAACGGGTGAGTTTGAGACTTTGTGAAAAGCTGAACCATTCTGGTTCTGAAGTCTCGTACCTGCAATGGTATTTCCGCAGGTGCGAAGGGGGTGCCGCAGGTGCGACCCCAGGTCATTTAATGAATTTCCACACCTGCGATTGGGTTTTTGCAGGTGCGATCCCAGTGTCGCCAGTGCGAAATATTTGGGCTGGTTATACAAAAAATCCGAGGGTTTGAAATTCATAATTCCAAAATCGATTGTGAGCTCGGAACTTGGCGATTTTCAGTGGGATTTGAAGAGGAGAATCATAGGTAACATTTTCTAACCTTAATCCATTTGTATATCAATAATATTTATCATATTCCTCAATCTAATCAATGAAATTGGATGAAAAACCATGAAAATGGGATGAAATTTCCCCAAGTAGAAATCTGAGGATTTAGGGAGATTTAGACGTCGGATTTTGTTGATTCTTGTTCGAGTGGGTTCATGAGCGAATGGGTGTTCGGAAAATATAAATTTTACCCGATTCGGAGATGTGGGACGCGGGACTTTTTGGGAAAATTTCCTTATTTCGCGTATTAGCTTATAAACAATTAGCTATTTTGTTCCCTTGAAGTGATATTTACACCATGCAATCGATTTGAATAGATTGGGCCACCCGGAGTCAGATACTAGTGGCAAGAGCGTGGTATTGAGTTGATTAGCATAGTCAACGTAAGTGGCTTGCCTAATTCTGTGTTGGGGACTTCCCCTTGGGCATTTTATACTGATTTTGTTACGTGGACGCCGTGTACGTGAGGTGACGAGTGCGTACGCGGGTCATTGTTTCTAAAATCCTATTTTTACTTCCATGAAATCGCTCATTTTCATTCATATATGACTGTTTCCTATCTTAATTGAGCAGATAGCTTAAGAGTAAGCATGCCTACCTGTTCTTACTTGATTCCCCCTTATTTTCTACTAGTCGCATCATGCTTAGGTAGCTTTACCCTATTCTTGCCTGTAGTTTTTCCTGGACTGTTTAATTAAGCCATAATTTTCATACTTCTGATTTTCATATTTAAATTGGGACTACGGACCGAGATTCGGGAGCTTTCCCCCTGTACTGTATTTCATATTTAAATTGGGACTACGGACCGAAATCCGGGAGCTTTTCCCCTGTACTGAAATGCATATTTAAATTGGGACTACGGATGGAGATCCGAGAGCTTTCCCCCTGTACTGCATAGAATATTTTAATTGGGACTATGGACTGAGATCCGGCAGCTTTCCCCGTGTACTGCATTGCACATTTACTGTTGAGATATATGTTGTGCTGAGCCGAGGGCTCTCTTTCTGTTTTTTATCTTCCCGTTTTCATTAATCCTGTTTATCATTGCATATCTATATTTCACTATTTTAAATTATATATTGACTTGTTTTAAAAACTCAGTAGGGCCTCAACCTGACCTCGTCACTATTTGACTGGGGTTAGGCTTGGCACTTACGGAGTACCGAATGTGGAGTACTCACGCCCTTTCCTGTGCATGTTTTACCCATGTGCAGATCCAGGTATCAGCACCCAGTATCATGGCTAGGAGTCGTTCTAGCAGCAGCCAGGAGACCGCGAGGTAATTCTGCCGCGTCCGTAGAATCCCACAAGTCCCCTTCTACTCTAGTATAGGCATAGAAGACTTACGTATTTTTCTATTGTTTCATTGTATAGAGCTACATTTAGTACAAAGCTTGTGACTATAGTGACATTCCGGGTTTTGGGAAGTGAAAGTGTATATGCTGAGAAGCCATGTTATATCTACTTGAGTTCTTTTCTGTCTTATTTTATTGATTCTATCATTTTCCGCAAATTTTAGGCTTACCTAGTCATAGAGACTAGGTGCCGTCACGATACCTTTCGGAGGGAAAAATGGATCGTGACAGAGCTGTGATTCTCAGAGTTAGCCCGTCATGCTATCTGGTTGGTTCCCATAGACAGAGAGATGATCAGGAGGTTTATATATGGACTCACTTTCCAGCTTCAATTGCTTATGACCAGAGAGAGAGTGTCTGGTGCTACTTTTGATGAGGTTGTCGACATTGCTCGACAGATTGGGATGGTTCATGGTCAGGAGAAGGTTGAGAGGGAGGCCAAGAGGCCTCTTGGACATGGTGGATTCAGTGGTGGTCCTCATGGGGGTCAGTTCCAGTACGGCAGAGGCTGTCCATTCAGGCATGCTCAGTCAGCTCACGCAGTTCATCGTGGTGCATCATCGGGACATGTTCTCACAGTTCTCATCAGTGCCACTCATCACTCAGTTCCCTCCCAACCCAGAGTTCATCCCGTGCTCCATCAGTTCAGGGCTCCTCCATGCTAGGTTCTTCTACCAGTTATCTCGATGCTAGGGTTCCCTTTAGTTCCTGTCCCCCGCACCAGGGAGTTATTTTGAGTGTGGGGAGTTTGGGCATATGTGGAGGCAGTGTCCTCGCTGTCATGGGGGCCCATCTCAGTAGAGGAGTCAGCCTTTGACTTTAGCACCAGTTACTTCAAAACCCGCCCAGTCAGCTAAGGGTGGAGGTCAGTCAGCTAGGAGTCGCCCTAGAAGGGGAGGTCGATCCAGTGGCGGTCAGGACCATTTCTATGCATTCCCAGGAATACTAGATACTATTGCTTTAGATGTTGTGATTACAGGTATTGTTTTAGTTTTCCATAGAGATGCCTCGATATTATTTGACCCTGGTTCCACGTATTCATATGTTTCCTCATATTTTGCTCATTTTCTGGATATGTCCCATAAGTCTTTAGTTTCATCTGCTCATGTATTTACTCCGATGGGCATAACTATTGTTCTGGACCGCGTATATCGGTCATGTGTGGTGACTATTGGGGGTCTGGAGACCCAAGTGGACCTTTTGTTGCTCAGTATGGTTGAATTCAATGTGATATTGGATATGGATTGGTTATCTCCATGCCATGTTGTTCAAGATTGCCACGCTAAGATCGTGACATTGGCGATGCTGGGATTTCCGAGGGGTGAGTGGAGTGGTTCTATAGATTATTTACCAAGTAGGTTGATTTCATATCTGAAAGCTCAGCATATGGTTGAGAAGGGTTGCCTATCTTATTTGGCTTTTGTGAGGGATGTTAGTGCAAAGACTCTTACCATTGATTCTGTTCCGGTGGTATGTGATTTTCCGAATGTGTTTCCTGCAGACCTGCTGGACATGCCGCCTGACAGGGATATTGACTTTGGTATTGATTCGGTGCTGGACACTCAGCCCATTTCTATTCCACCGTATCGTGTAGTACCAACAGAGTTGAAGGAGTTTTAAGAACAAATTCAGGAACTTCTTGATAAGGGTTTTATTCGTCCTAGTGTGTCACCTTTGGGTGCACCGGTTCTATTTGTGAAGAAGAAGGATGGTTCCATGAGGATGTGCATTGATTACACGTAGTTGAACAAGGTCACAGTCAAGAACAAGTATCCTTTTCCTCATATTGATGATTTATTTGACCAACTTCAGGGAGCGAGGGTGTTCTCCAAGATTGATTTGAGGTCCGGGTATCACCAGCTAAAGATTCGGGATTTGAATATTCTTAAGACAACTTTCAGGACCCGTTATGGTCATTATGAGTTCTTGGTGATGTATTTTGGACTGACCAATGTCCCAGCAGCGTTCATGCATTTGATGAACAGTGTATTCTAGCCCTATTTGGACTCCTTTGTTATTGTATTCATTGATGACATCCTGGTGTACTCTTGTAGCCAGGAGGAGCATGCTCAGCATTTGAGGATTGTATTACAGAGATTGGTAGAGGAGAAGCTTATGCAAAGTTCTTCAAGTGTGAGTTTTGGATCGGTTCAGTAGAATGCTTGGGACACGTTGTGTCCAGTGAGGGTATTCAGGTGGATCTGAAGAAGATAGAGGCGGTGCAGAGTTGGTCTAGACCGTCCTCAGCCACGGAGATTCGGATCTTTCTCGATTTGGCGGGTTATTACCGTCGCTTTTTGGAGGGATTTTCATCTATTGCATCGCCATTGACCAAATTGACCCAAAAGGGTGCTCCATTCAGTTGATCGGATGAGTGTGAGGAGAGCTTTCAGAAGCTCAAGACTTCCTTGACCACAACTCCAGTGTTAGTTCTGCCATCAACTTTAGGTTCTTACACCGTGTATTGTGATGCCTCGAGGATAGGAATTGGATGTCTTATGATGCAAGAGGGTAGGGTGACTACCTATGACTTGCGCCAGTTGAAGACCCATGAGAAGAAGTATCATGTCCATGATCTTGAGTTAGCAGCCATTGTTCACGCCTGGAAGATTTGACATCATTATTTGTATAGGGTTCATTGTGAGATCTATACTGATCACCAGAGTCTACAATATCTATTTAAGCAGAAGGATCTTAATTTGCATCAGTGGAGATGGTTGGAGCAACTTAGGACTATGATATCACTATTTTGTACCATACGGGGAAGGGCCAATGTGGTGGCCGATGCTTTGAGTCACCGGGCGGAGAGTTTGGGGAGTTTAGCATATCTTCTGCCAACAGAGAGACCCTTGGCATTGGATGTTCAGGCCTTAGCGGGCTAGTTTGTTAGATTGGATATTTCAGAGTCGAGTCGGGTATTGGTTTGCATGGTCTCCAGGTCTTCTCTTTATGACCGTATTAGGGAGCGTCAGTATGATGACCCCCACTTGCTCGTTCTTTAGGACAGGGTCCGACGAGGTGATGCAAGGTATGTGACTATTGGTGATGATGGCATGTTGAGGATGCATGGCCTGATATGTGTGCCTAATGTAGATGGGCTTTGGGAGTTGATTCTTGAGGAGGCCCACAACTCACGGTATTCCATCCATCCGGGTGCCGCGAAGATCTACCAGGATTTGAGACAACACTATTGGTGGAAGCGGATGAGGAAGGATATAGTTGGGTTTGTAGCTCGGTGTCTCAGCTGTCAGCAAGTTAAGTATGAGCATCAAAGACCAGGTGGCTTGCTTCAGAGATTAGAGATCCCGGAGTGGAAGTTGAAGCTGATCACAATGGACTTTGTAGTTGGGCTCCCACGGACTTCGAGGAAGTTTGATGTTATTTGGGTTATTGTGGATCGGCTGACCAAGTCCGCGCACTTTATTCCAGTTGGTACTACTTACACTTAAGAGCGGTTGGCTGAGATTTACATCCGGGAGGTTGTTTTCCTGCATTGTGTCCCAGTTTCCATCATTTCAGATAGAGGTACTCAGTTCACATCGCAGTTTTGGAGGGCCGTGCAGCGAGAGTTGGGTACTCAGGTTGAGTTGAGCACAACTTTTCACCCTTAGCGGAAAAACAGTCCGAGCGTATTATTCAGATATTGGAGGACATGTTGTGCGATTGTTTCATTGACTTTGAGGATTCATGGACTAGTTTCTGCCGCTCGCGAGGTTTGCATATAACAACAGTTATTAGTCGAGTATTCATATGGCTCCATACGAGGCTTTATACGGGAGGAGATGTAGATCTCTGGTAGGATGGTTTGAGCCGGGTGAGGCTAGGCTCTTGGGTAAAGATTTGGTTCAGGATGCATTAGATAATTTGAAATTGATTCCGGAGCAGCTTCACACGCGCATACTAGGCAGAAGAGCTATGCGGACAAGAAGGTCCGTGATGTGTCTTTTATGGTTGGGGAGAAGATTTTGCTGAAGGTATCACCCATGAAGGGTGTTATGAGGTTTGGGAAGAGGGGCAAGTGAGACCCCATTTCATTGGGCCTTTTGAGGTGCTTCAGAGGATAGGGGAGATGGCTTATAAGTTTGCCTTGCCATCCAGCTTGTCGAGTGTGCACCTAGTGTTTCATGTTTCCATGCTCCGGAAGTATATTGGAGATCCATCTCATGTTTTGGACTTCAGCACGGTTCATTTGGAGGGTGATATGACTTATGATGTGGAGCCGGTGACCATTTTGGATCGGCAGGTTCGAAGGTTGAGGTCAAAGGACATAACTTCAGTGAAGGTACAGTGGAGAGGTCAGCCTGTGAAGGAGGACACCTGGGAGACCGAGTGGGAGATGCGGAGAAGATATCCACACCTATTTGAGACTCCAGGTATGCTTTTAGACCCGTTTGAGGACGAACGTTTAGCGCCCTTTTCCCTAAGAAATAGGCGGCTTCGCCTATTTAAGAGAGGGAGGATGTAACGACCCGACCGGCCGTTTCGAGAGTTATGTCCCCATTTCCCCCATTTCTACTTATTTTGTGCTTTACAACTGTTATTTATCGTATCAGATTGGTTGGTTCGGGTCCGAAGTGGTTTCGGAGTAAGATGAGACAGTCTCTTGGGATAAGCTTAAGTTGGAAAAGTCACCGGATGTTGACTTATGTGTATATGATTTTGGATTTGAATTTTTATGATTCCGTTAGCTCCATTAGTGATTTTTGACTTAGGAGCATGTCCAGAATGTGATTTGGAGGTCCATAGTAGAATTAGGCTTGAATTGGCGAAAGTTGGAAATTTGGCGATTTTGGTCGGCAGTGGAAAATTTGATATCGAGATCAAAATGGATTTACGGAAGTTGGGATAGAATTTTGGTGTCATTTGTGACGTGTGTGTAAAATTTGAGGTCATTCGGACGTGGTTTGGTAGGTTTCGACGTCGTTTGCGGAATTTGGAAGTTTAGAAGTTCTTAGGCTTGAATCCAAGGGTAATTTGGTGTTTTGATGTTGGTTTGAGTGATTCAAAGGTTTGAATAAGTTTGCATGGGGTTATTTGACTTGTTAGCATGTTTGGTTGAGGTCCCGAGGGCCTCGGGTGTGTTTCGGGTGGTTAACAGATGAAGTTTGAAGTTTGGAGAATTGCTGAAGTTGGTTGTTGCTGGTGTAATCGCCCCTGCGAGGTTATGGCCGCAGGTGTGGTGGGTCAGGCGCAGGTGCGGGAGTGTGTTGGACTGGGGAGCACTGTAGGTGCAATTGGGTGCGCGCATTTACGATCCCGCATATGCGTATAGGTGCCCGCAGAAGCGGAAGTGAGGAGGTTGGCCGCAGGTGCGAGGTCTTTCCTGCACCTGCGAGGTCGCAGATGGGGATATGAAGCGCATGTGCGAAGTTGGGGTTTTTAGTGATTTTCCGCAGGTGCGGAGGTTTTTGCGCAAATGCGGCACCACAGGTGCAAAAGGCCTGGGCAGAAACTATAAATAGAACACTTCGCGAATTTTGGTTCATTTCCACCATTTTCAAGTCGGTTAGTGGAGATTTTTAGAGTGATTTTGAAGGGGATTCAAGGGTTTTCAGTGAGGTAAGTTGTTTGAGCTCTAATACTCCTATCTATGGTGTTTTCCCGTTGTTTTATCATCTAATTAGTTGAATTTAGGGGTGAAAATAGAGGGTTAGGACTTGGGATTTTGAAGAGTTTAATTTGAGGATTTGAGGGACCAAATGATGTCAGATTTTGATAAATTTCGTATGTGTGGACTCGTGAGTGAATGGGCTTTCAAGTTTTGTAAGTTTTTTTGGATTTTGAGACGTGGGCCCGGTGGCCGGGTTTGAGCCTATTTCGAGTTTTGAGTCTAATTTGGTAGTTTTTCTTGTGGAATTAATTCCTTTAGCATATACTGATGGTATTGTACTGGTTGTGAATAGATTCGGAGCACTTGGAGGCCGAATCGAGGGGAAAGAGCATCGCGGATTAGAGATTTGATCGGTTTGAGGTAAGTAACAGTTGTAAATCTAGTCCTGAGGTATGAAACCCCGGATTTTTGTGTCATGTGACTATTTGGAGGTGATGCACATGCTAGGTGACGGGTGTGTGGGCGTGCACTGTTGGGGATTGTGATTTGGTCCACCCCGTAGCAACTGTAAAGTTGAATTTTTTGTTGAACTATCTGCTTCTTATGTGTTTTAGAAAGCATTACTGTAAATCATGTTGGATGCCATGTGATGCGAGAATAAATTGCATAGTTTAACATGTGATATACCTTACATTTGAGGTGCATTAATGATAAAAATACACTTGTTATGTGCTTAATGGAGTTTATTTCATGTGTAGGTGAATTGGAGATGGAAACGGAGCTAAAGGGATGCAAATACGTCGACAAATACGCGAAAGGAGACACCCGGGCGATAGCCGGGCGACAGAGCCCTACAACCTGACCCTACCTGGCGTTAGCCAGGACTTAGGGCTGAAATGCTAGCCCTACCCTGGCGTTAGCCAAGCCTTTGGGTCCAAACGCCCGGGGTTCCCAGTTCGGCCAAATCCGAGTTTTGACGAGTTTAAGTGTTTTCCGATTGAAATAGAAGTCTCCTACACGGTTAGGGTTTGCCCTAAACATATAAATAGACCCCTAAAACACAACTTAAAGGGGGGATTCGAAGGGATTCGAAGACGAGAAGAGGATTCGGACGGCAAGACATCGATTTGTACAGATTTTCTTCATTACTTTGTAGTTTAATTATGCAAGTTATTAGATTTTATTCTTATGAATTTGTTTAGATAAATTCTTTAACCTAGGGTTTTGGTAAAACCCGTTGGAGGATAAACTTATTGTGTTATTAATATAG